>JAJMZR010014150.1:0-18472 GCA_023807225.1 Epidinium caudatum
CCAATCCCCAATCCCCAATCCCCATATCCCCATTATAAGAAAATAATTTTTGCTTTAGTTATTTTTTTTGAATTAAATAATAAATATTATTTAAATGAACGAAAAGGAAATAAGTGATGAGAATCAAAAATTTGAAAATGAAATAATAGAAAAAATAAAAAGCATAAAGCCTGAATTCTTGAAATTAGAATGTGATAGAACAACTTTTCGAAATGATTATAATTACATTTTAACAAATCAGGCAGAGCAACGTTTAAATAAACTATATACTTATATAAGTAAAGGCATTCCAGTTTTATTAGAAGGAGAAACAGGAAGTTCAAAGACTTTAAGTGCTGAAATAATTTGCAAATATATTTATGAAAAAAAAAAATTAAATAATGCTGAAAAAGATAATGATGTGCAAGATGAAGAAATATATATAAAATATAATTTAAGCAACGAAACCAAAATAAATGATTTAATGCAAAAATTTATAGGAGACAAAAATTCCATATCAGGACTTAAAATTGTAGATGGACCTTTTTATAAAGCTTTTAAATATGGCTTACCCCTAATTTTAGATGAAATTAATTTAGCTAGTGAAGAAGTTCTTCAATGTATAGAAGATACAATAGATAGTGGTTTTATTAATATTGATATTTCTGGAATAGGACTAGTTACTCAAAAAAAGAAAGAAGGTTTTTGTTTGATAGCAACACAAAATCCAAATAGAGATAATTATCTAAATAAAAGACAAAATTTAAGTTATAATTTTTTGTCTCATTTTCAGATAATTAAATTTCCATCTTTTGATATTACTGAATTAAAGGAAATAGCTAATGATTTATTTGTATCTTTTAATAAAGGGGAAGCAGATGGAAATGATAAGAATTTTTTAAATGATTTAATCGATTTTCATGAAAGTTGGACTTCAAAAGAAGAAAGAAAAAGCGAATTGGCATGCTTTACTATAAGGGAAATAACAGCTACAGTTAAAGGTTATATAGATGAAAACAGAAAAAACCCTTATAAAATAGTAAAGGTTATTTATGGTTCAAGATATCCAAAAAATAAAAAGGAAGAATTACTAGAATTATTGAGAACAAAAAACACTTTTAAAAAAGACTATGAGAAGTATGTCCCAGATGAATTACCAAAGGAAATAGAGGAAATAGGGGGATTTTATAATAATAAAACACTCAAAGAAGTAATTGAATCTAGTTTATTTTCTTTAAAAAAAGGAAGGAATATTTTAATAGTAGGAAAAGCAGGTTCAGGTAAAACTTCTGTTGCAAGAGCTATTTCTCAATATTTGAATAATAAAAGCAATATATCCGATAATAAAGAAGTTAATTATTATCACTTTGTTTGTACAGAAGAAACAAAATGTAGTGATTTAATTGGCTATAATGAGCCAAAAAAAGAAGAAAATTCAAATACTTCAGATGAATGCATTATTGAATGGAAGGAAGGATTTTTAACTAAATCAATTAAAGAAGGAAATATTGCTATATTAGATAATCTACAAGAAGCTAGTTCAACAGTAACAGAGAGATTAAATAGTCTTTTGGATTTCAAATACGACGAAAATACAAATAAGGGAGAAAAAAAAAAATTTGATATACCAGAAAATCCATTGCAAAGCTCTATTCTTATTCATGATAACTTTAGGATTATAGGAATATGTGATTCTCAATATATTTCAAAAATGTCTCCAGCATTTCTAAATAGATTTGATATAATATTTTTAGACAATCAATTAGAAAATATAAAAAAAGAAGAATTTATTAATTTGTTAAAGATTTTATTTACTAAAAATGAAGAAAAAAGCAAAATTGATGATGATTTAGATGATTTTTTAGAGGAAGAAGAAGATAAAAATGAATCTGATGATAATAAAATTGCATTATTTAAATATTTCATGGAAGATAAATACTTAAACTTAAATTATATAATAAATAAATTTTTAGATAACAATAATAAAGATGATGAAGAAAATAAACATTTTTCTTTAGTGAATATTTCAAGATTTTGCTATTCCATGAAAAAAATTTTAATTAATGAAAATTTTGAAAAAAAATATAATGAATTAAAAGAAGTAGAAAATATAGATAATTTTTTCAAGAAATTAATTGATTTTATCTATGATTTACTATTTTCAGAGAAAGAAATTCAAATAAATGATAATATAATAAGTAAAATTATATTAGATTTATTTGAAGAAAATTTAAATACAAAAGAGGAAAAATTTATATTCAAAGGAAATAAAACCCTTGAAAATTTTATTTCTATTGTTTATACATCATATTTGATTAATTTGCATATATGCATAATAG
Organism: Epidinium caudatum; assembly: GCA_023807225.1. Classification (NCBI taxonomy): domain Eukaryota; phylum Ciliophora; class Litostomatea; order Entodiniomorphida; family Ophryoscolecidae; genus Epidinium; species Epidinium caudatum. The sequence goes on from JAJMZR010014150.1 coordinate 2,319, forward strand.
GTCCTCCTGGTATAGGAAAAACAACAAGTGCAAGGTTTATTGCTGAAATATTATCAAAAAATGAAAAATATATTTTTTTTCCTTTTCATAGAAATACTAAACCATATAATCTATATGGAACAATTAATATAAAAAATGGGAATATTGAATTTTATAAAGGACCATTGATTGAAGCAGTTGTCAAAGGATATTTCTTTATTGCAGATGAAATGAATTTATCTTCAGTATCAACTATGAAATCTTTAGTTCCTGTTTTAAATCCTCTATTAAAGAAAAATATCCTTATTCCAGGAAATTCTCAACCCATTGATATTAGTGATAATTTTTTTTTCATTATATGTCAAAATGATTCTGATAGTTTAGGAAGAAATTATGTCCCCGAAATTTTACAGTCAAAAATCAGGAACATAAAATATCCTAAGCAATCATTTGAAGAAATTGAAAATATATGTGTAAAAAAGAGAAATAAAGAATTTGGAGAGCGTAAAGAATTCAATGAAGATAGCGCCAAATTATTAGGAAATTTTATGATAGGACTTAATAATTTAATAGAGAAATATAGATTGCCATTATTAAAATGGACATTTAGAGATATAGATAAAATTATTAAAAGAATTTCAAATCATATTAATCAAAAGGATTTTTTGAATTTTCAATTTTATCATTTCATTTATTTTTATTTATTATCTTCAATCCAAAAAAATGACTTGAAAAAAATATATCATAAAGAGGAAAGTTTAATCAATATAATTCATTCTTTATTTGTCAAAATTTTTAAATTAGAAGAAAAAATTTCTAAAGATTTAAAAAATTCCTTTTTTGCAAAACCAATAATTAAATTTGATAATGAAGTAATAGAAGAAAATGATTTAAAAAAAGCTTTTATTATGAAAGGTAATATAGGAATTAAATGTATTGAATTAGACGCCTTGATAAATGAAAAATTTTTAAATGAAGAATTATCTAATTATTATGATGATTTTTTTAAATTACAATTGATTTCCTGGGATGAGCCAGTAATACTAATGGGTCCATCAAGTTATAAAGCATATTTATCAGAATTTTATTTAAAATCAACAAAAATTAATACAATTTATCTAAACCAAAAAACAACCATAGAAGAGCTTTTAGGAGGACCAGTTTTTTTATCTTCTAATTCTTCCAAACATTTTTATTGTGACCTCCTACTCGATATTTTGCAAACAACTAGTTTAAAAAAAAATGATTTAATAAAATTGAATAAAGATACGATGAAAATTATAGAAAGCATAAAAAAATGTAGAATGGAAATAGATAAAATCATTGATAATATAATAGAAAAAATAAGAAAAAATAATAATGAAAATAAAGATAATAAACCCCAAATAGTATTTAATCCAGGTTCAATATTATTAAGTATTTTAAAAAATGAATCAATAATAATTAAAAATATTAATCAAGTTTCAACTGAAGTTTTTGAAAGATTTAATGAGTTATTTGGAGGAGAAAGGATTTTAAGTTTAAATGAAGATATATTTGGAACTTTTTTTTCTGACACAAAAAATAAAGATAAAGATAAAGTTATTAACGTTAATAATATAGGAATTCAAGTTATTGCAACTTGCCCTGAAAATTCATTTCAATCTTTGTCAGAATCTGTTTTATCTAGATTCTCTGTGATCTGTGTCGGAGAGCATGAAGATAAAGAAAAAGAAATGATAATCAAAAGATATTCAAAGCAATGCTATTGTATGACTGATTATTGCCTTAATTATATTTTAGATAATTTCAAAAATAAAGAGTTTAAAAACATAAAAAAAATAAAAAATATAATAGATATTTTTTCTAATATGAATAGTATGAATGTTGAAAATGAAGGTGATAATAAGCAGATACTAAAAAATTTTAGTTATCTTATGAAATATATTAAATATAATAATAAAAATATAATTTCCAAAAATTCTCAAAAACATAATATATTTTTATTAGGTGATCCAGGTGTAGGTAAATTTAGTATTATTAAAAAATATATCAAAGACATTAAAGGAAAAATAATTGAAAAAAATAATAATTCTAAAATAGAAATAGAAATATTTAATCAGCAATACAAATTATATATATATGATGAAAAAGAAAAATTCAAATCAATAGAGGATGAAGCTCTATGTAAAGTTTTTTTAGTATTTGATTTAACAAATAAAAACTCTCTTGATAATTTGAAAAAAATTTGGTATCCAGAATTACAAAACAATTGTATTATTTTGGCAGTAGTTGGAAATAAAATGGATTTAAGTTCCGAATTTGCAAAGGAGGGAAAAGAATTCTCAGAAGAAATTAATTGCCCTTTTATAACTATTTCAGCAGAAAATAAAGATAGTGTTAAATATTTATTCGAAAATTTGATTTGTGAAATTAATGTTCCTTTATATTTTAAAAATAATTATTTATTTTCAAAAATCACAAATTTGAAAATTTATTCCCATAAAAGCAAAAAAAAAATAGTTATTGATAATGATATAGCATTCACACCTATATTTAATGAAATGGTAGATTTAATACATTTTGGAATTTCAACTAATACATCGCTTATTTTTGAAGGATTACCAGGACAAGGAAAGCAAAAAGCAATTAATTATGTATGTGATTTATTGGGTTATGAAGTTGAAAATATTATTATTACAACAAATTTTACAGTAAAAGATTTATTTAAAAAAACTGTTATAAAATCAAATGATGGAAATGTTGAATTAGAAGATATTGAAACAAAATTGCATGAAAAATTATATCCTAAAACAAAATCAACAAATGCACTTTCTTTTAAAAAAAAAAAGAAAAAAAAAAGAAAAAAATGTATTAGAAAAAAAATTTTATTTGTTTTTCATAATATTCAGAAAAGTGAATCAGATGTTCTTTCAAAAATATCAGAAATTTTCAATAAAAAAGCATATTCTGATGATTATGCTTTTGTAGGATTAATTAATATGCAAGAAAGTTTAATAGAAAGAGATTCTTATTATAATAATTATTTTTGTAATTCAATTTATTATATAGTTAATTGCATGAATAGCCTTAGTTTGTCCTATTTAAACCAAGTAATTCCACATAATCTAAATATTGACAAAAATTTATTCTTGAATTACTATAGAAATGATAAAGATTCTAATGAGAATATATATAGTTTAAGCGATATTTCAAAATTTATAAAATTAAAGAAAGAATCAAATTTTAAAGATTCTTTTATAGAAGAAATAATTTTTAATAATAAAAATTTATTATATGTAAATGAAACAAAACAAGATAAAAATCCAAATAATATATTTAAAATAGATTTCTATTTCAAAAATAATACAAAAAAATTAATAATGAAAGTAGATGATGATGATAATGAAATAGAATTTACAGCCAATCAAATATTTGAAGATTTTGAAAAAGAAAAAAATACTCTTTCATATGAACAAAGACAATGCCTTATATTTTTAGGTCTTGCAGTTAAATCAGAATTAGCATGCATTATTGAAGGGCCAACTGGAATTGGAAAATCTCATTTAATAAAATTATTTGCTAAAATTTTAGGAAAAAAACTACATGTCTTTGAATTAAATAAAGATAATCATCTTTCATTATTAACGAAATGTTGTACCTTTAAAAAATATAGTGAAGAAGAAATAAAAAATATTAAAGAAATTTTGGGATTAAGTGATTGCGATGATAATGAACTTTTTATAGAAAAAAAATTTTTAGAAATGAAAGAAGACAAAAGCAAGAGCAAAGAACTTGATATTTTAAAAAAGAAATATAGCTTTATATCAAGATTTAATTACAGTAAATCTGATTTTTTAAATGCCGTTGAAAATGGGGAATGGATTTTATTAGATGGAATTGAAAATGCTCCTTCTCTAATTGGAGAAAAATTAACTCTACTTTGTGGGGAAAAACGTGAATTAAATTTATATGAAAATGATGAAACATCCATAGTCAAAGCAGCACCCGGATTTCATTTATTTATAACTTATAATTCCCAAAGATCAGACAAAACTTTATCAAAAGCTTTACTTGATAAATGTCTAATATATCATTTGGAATCATTTATGAAGTATGAAGAAAATATTTCACAAATTATTTTTGGATATTTAGTTAATAATAAAATTATTTCAAAAGAAAAAATACTTAAAAATATTTCATCAAGATATTCAAAAATTCATAATATAATCAAGGAAAAGTTAGAAGCCAATATTTCAAGTAATATATCTGAAAGAACTATAATAAATTATTGTAGAAATTTAAAATTAGATATTGAAAATACAAATTATAATGAAAAAATTTATAATTTGTGTTTTAATTTGAAAAATAATTTTCTATATTTTTATTATCCTTCATTAGGAAAGAAAGAGCAACAAGATTTTGAAACAAAAATTAATGAAGAAATTGTACATATTGGCAAAGAATTTAAAGCACTTGCAAATTCTTTTGAAATTGAATGTACAAGAATGAAATTATTATATCTTTTAGGAGATAATTTCGAAAGTAAAAACTATAAATTTAATTTTGGTAAATATTTAAATGAATGCCTAGAAGTCCCCTTAAAATATTTAAAAGATTTAATTAAACATACAAAAAGTTTATTAAGTAAATTTGAAAAATCAAATAATTATTATGATATATGGCCTCTTAATTTCTTCATCAATCATTTTAATCAAATTGAAAAACAAAATTGGGGTAATAATAATTTAAATGAAACTAAAATTGGCCAGATTTATGATTCTTCAATAATCAGATATTTAGCATTATTTTCAAAACTTAATGATAATAATTTATTTTCGTGGGACTACATTGAATTATTAGATGGAAAACAAAATAAAATATTTGATTATATTTTAGAAATGTATAAAAATCTAAGTTTATCTTCCTTAAAAGAATTTTTCAAAGAAATAAATAAAAATATAAATTATATCTCGGAAATTATAGATTTGTTTCCATATTCTAAATTTAAAGATACCAAATTCTCTTTGATAAATAATATTCTGAGAAGAATTATTAAAAACTCTGCAGAAAATAAAATTAATTTCAAAATAAATATAGATAATCAAGAATATAATTTTGAGTACACGAAAGAAAAAAGTAAAAAAATTGATTTATTATTAGACTTAATATTAGACAAAAATAATAGATTAGTCATTTCCAAAAATACAAAAATTATACTTCCTTCTATTAACAAAACAAAACCTTTTGATGGAACAAATAAAATAAATCCAAACTTAATAAATAATTATTATATAATGTTTATAGAAAAGATAATTCAATCCCCAAACTTAGATAAAAATGAATTTAAAAAAATCTACAAAGAGGTTATATTTAATTGTGAGCATGAAATTGAAGATGATGTTAATTATAATATATTTAAATTATTTTTTAAGAATAGCAAAGATAATAATCTAATTATATATTTTTGGCCTATTTTATTTTTAAATTACAACAATTGTAACGAGAATAAAATAGCTGAAATAAATACAAATGATAATATATCTAAATATTTTCCTGATAATCATATAATTAAATATTTTGAATTATTCAATGATAAAAATTTAGAAAATGATCTATTTTCAACATTTTGTGAATTATATTTTGAGTTAGAAAAAGATATAGAGCCTAAAAGTAAGATAGAATCAATAATAAGAATTACAAAAAATTTATTTGATATATTTGATAATAAAAGTATTTTATATAATTTATGCTATGATCAAAAATATATACAAAATGCAGATTTTAAATCTATTGAAGAAAGAAAAATGAAAAAAAAGCAAATTCAATTTGAATTAGAAAGAATTGAGAATTTTATTATTGAAAATAAAGAATATTCTGGGAGATTCTGGTATTATATAACTCTATTAAAAAATGAATTATTTTCTTTAAAAAATAAAATTGATGAGTTGGAAATAATTGATTATAAAGAAAGAGTTAAAAAAAAATTACAAGCTATTAAAGAAATGAAATTAGTCGAAAAATTAAAAGAAACATTAAATAACAAAAATACTTATAATGATTTAAAAGAATTTGAAAATCTTATTGATGATTATATAATTAAACATAATAATAGAGAAGAGACTATCATTAAAACTAAAATATTTCCTGAAGAACTATCAACTAAATATAATGAAAACAATAATACACAATTAATAGAGATATTAATCACTTATTCTGAAATAAAGGAAATAATTGACCAATTAATTATAGAAAAAAATAGTAAATTAATGTTTTTAAAGATTTTAAATGAAAAGTTTGAAAAAATAAATGAAAATTTTTTGGATTTTATTAATTCTTTTTTCATTGATAATTCGGAGTTTGATGAAGAAAAAAAAATGATTATTAATGCAAATATTTCATCAATGGTTGTCAAAGAATTATTTGATAAAAATTTAGAAATAAATTTTAATAATATCGCAAATTTAATAAATAATTTATATGATGAAAAAAATTATAAAGAAATAGATGAAAATTGGTGTAAATTTATATGTAATTCAAAATATAAATTTGATTCAAAAATCTATATATTTGAATTTAATGGCTTATCTTTTTTATATCTTTATATTAAAACAATAACTGCTCAGAAATTAGAAAAAGGTTTTTTAATAGAAGACAATGAAGATAATGATGATAAGTTAGTTGAGAAAATATCAAATGATTTAAAACAGCAATTTTATGTTTTATCAAAAATCGCTGATATTCGAAAATTAATTGAAAAAATAGGGAGAATTATTTGGACTAATATAATAAAGGATGAACAAGATAAAGAAAAATTAGATGTAGAAAAATTCACATTTGAGGATATTTGTAATAAAATGCAAAGTTATTTAAAAGAAAGAAAAAGTAAGGATATTATTAAAAATAAAATTTTAGATGATTATCTTAAAGCAAAGAAATTTTATTTAGATGAAAAAAGAGATGAATTAAATTTTGATGATATAGAAAAGGGAGAAAATGAAAATAATAGGAAAACATTATTTTCTAATAAATATCCTCAATTAATCAATTACCTAAATTATAATCATGAAATTTATAATAATTTAATAAATGAACCAAATATTAAAAGTTTCTATCCAAAATCTGATTATATTCCTTTATGGCTATTATGCATAAGAGTTCTTGCTAATCTTCACAATTTTAAGGTATCATTCAATATAATTGATCAAGATATAATAATTTTTGAGAAAGAATTTGAGGATAAAATAAAAAAAAAAATTAAAGAGAAAAGAAGCATAGATAATAATAATGATTGGCTTTTATTAATCTCATCTAATAATATACATTTTTCAGAAAATGAATTTTATGAAAGATTTTATAAATTATTTAAATATTTATTATCTGAGTTTATAAAAATTAGTGTAGAAAATAAAAAAGACATTTTTGATATTTTTAAAACTTTTATTTTTGATGTTTTTGACAATGCATTTGAAAAAGGAAAAGATTATATATTAGAAAAGGACAAAAATATTTTTATAATAAATGAAAAATTAAAAAATCAAATCATGAGAATGAAAAATAAAGGAATACAAGATTTAAAAGAAAAATTAAATTCAATAGAATTAAGAAAATTTTTTGAGGAAAAAATCGATAGCCAAAATGAAAAATCATTTATAAAACAAAAACAAGAGTTGAAGAAAAATATTACTCAATTTGAAAAATCTTATAATCAGAAATTAATGGAAAATGCTATTAATTCGGAATATAAAGTTATGAAAGATATATGTGAAAAATATAATAATACCATTGAAAAAATAGGCGATGGAGAAAATAATGAGGATAAAACAGAATTTTTAGAGTTAAAAAAAAAAGTGGAATATTATTTACATAAAAATGACGTTTTTTATGAGAGTAGTATTTGGCTTATTTTTATCAATAAAGAGCCAAAAGTTATTATAAATTCTAAGGAAGAGTATTTTGCAAAATATAGCAAAATTATTGAAATTCAAAAATTTGAGATTATATTTAACCAAAATATTGGAAAAAATGAATTTTTTGAAGATTTTGAAGAACTAATTAATAATTTTATAGAAACTGAAAATAAACTGAAAAGTTTAAATAATATGAGCAACAATGAAGTTAAAAAAATAGTTTCTCAATTAAAAAAATTAAGAAATTTTATTGCTCAGAAAATAATAAATTTCAAAATAAATATAACTGATAAAAATAACAATATTTTTTTTGAAATATCAAATAAAACAAATATAAACTTAAATAAAGATTTGGAAGATATTTCAAAATATTTAAACGATATATTATATCAAATTAACACAATTATTGAGCCATATTTAAAATCTTTTTGCAATGAAAAAGATATTATTTTAATTGGAAAAATAGAAAATGAAATAAATGCATATTTTCCTAATGACAATAATTTAAATAATATAAAGAGCAATATTAGAGAAAAAAAAAAAAAATTTATTATTAATGAAAGAGATTATAAACTTATACCTTTTTTTACTGTTAATGAAGATAAAATAGAAGGATGTTGCGAATTGATATATGATTTAGGTAATTTAAATTTATATGACTTAGATTATCATTATATTCATTTAGCTTCTTTTAATAAAAATATTAAGTTTGAATTATTAAATAAAGATGATAATATAGATTTAATTCAACAAAAAAAATTATACTTATTAAAAATTAAAATCCCAGATAAAAAAAAAGAGGAAGATGAATTTTTTAAATTACAAGGAATTATTAAATTATCTTTTGAACAATCAATTAAAACAGTAAAGTATACAATAAATTTCAAAACAGAAATTTCTAAAATATATTTAAAATGCCATGAATATAAAATTAAATATAATGGAAATAATATATTTACTTTATGCACACCTTTCCTTTTTGAAGACGAAATTATTAATTTTACTATAATAAATTATTCATCTGAATCAGAAAAACAATTTAGAACTAAATTTGTTATCAAAGAAGATAATACTTGTCAAAAACCTGAAAAAATTAAGAAAGAAAATGGATTTGCATTTAAAGTGATAAATGAAGAAAATAATGAGCAATTTTTAAGTTTTTATATAAATTTTATATTTAGTAAAAGATTTGATTTTAAAATACAAATTAAATCGTTAGTTAGAAGGTTTGATTATGATTTTTATATATCATATGATGGGATTATAGGATATATGAAGGACAAAATTTATTGTCCTATAGAAAGAAAGGAGCCATTTTATTTTAAATTAAGAATAGGAGTAGGCCAAGATAGATTATACCAATTTAGTTTAAAAAAAACTTTTGATAAAAATTATATAAAAATAATTGAAGGTGGAGTAAGTGAAGGAAGTTTTTTAAATATAACAGAGATAATAATAGGAATACAATTAAAAAAAAACATAGAAACAGATATGAAATTTATTGCAAAAATCAATGGAAAGGAAAAACACATAACTGTATTTTTCCAAAAACAAAGAATTTGCAATAAAAAAAATGTAGGATTTAAAACATTTGAAAATTATAAAAAAAGTGATGATGATTCTCAATATTTCGAATTCTTATTGAATGAATTAAATGCTCATGGAATTAATAAATATGAAAATTTGAATAAAAATCATAAAAAAGAAAAAATGAAAGTTAAATTAGTTTCTGAAAGCAATGAAATTCATTTGCCAAAATTATATTATGAATCTTATGAATCAATTATTCCTAATAATAAATCTATTCAAGAAATATATAATTTTTATAAAAGAATATCAGAAGAAGCAAGAATTTTACCAATATATGTTGACTGTTATATTAAAGGTCAAATTGAAAATAATTTAGAAAATCAAGAGAATATTAATGGTTTTTATTATTTATTAAAAAATATATATTCAAATATAAAGAAAGAGGATAAGAAAAATATATATTATTATGAATATAATTATTTCTCTCAAGAATTAAATGAATTTATAGAGTCTTACTATTATTTACAATCTTTAATTGATGTAAAAGATATAAAAAATAAAGAAAATAATGAATTAAAGGAAATTAAAGATATAAAAAATAATAAAAAAGAAAATGATATTCATACCGAGAAAAAAGAAGAAAATAAAGGAAATGATATAGATGAAAAAAAAAATAAAGAAAAAGTGGAAAAAGAAAAAAAGAAAGAGGAAGAACAGGTTAAAACAAATGAAAAATATGGAAAAAAAGATATAGATAAAATAAAAGATAAACTAAATAATAAAATAGATGAAAATAAAAAAGAAAATAAAAAAGAAAATAAAAATGAAAATAAAAATGAAAATAAAAATGAAAATGAAAATGAAAAAAAAAATAAAAATAATGGAAATAAAAATGAAAATGAAAATAAAAATGAAAACAAAAACGAAAATAAAAACGAAAATAAAAATGAAAATAAAAACAAAAATGAAAATAAAAATAAAAATGAAAATAATATTTTAAATAAGGATTCAAACAATAGTTTAGAAAATTTAAACTGTAAAAATTTGGATGAAGATGATAAAAAAGAAGAATATGAAAATAAAAATATAAAAAAGGAAAACAAAAATGAAAAAATAGAAAACAAAGAAAAAATAGAAAACAATGAAAAAACAGAAAGCAATCAAAGCAAAAGGGATAAAGAAAACAAAGAAGACAATGAAAGCAATGAAAACAAAAAAAAAGATAAATTAAATAATAAAATTAATGAGATTGAAATAAAAAATAATAAATTTAATAGGGATAAAAATGAAATGAATGAAAAAATTGATTTAACTAGATTAGCAGATGATGGTGGGAAAACAAAAGGAAAAGGCGAGATATATCAAAATATAAAGAAAAATAAATTAAATAATAAATCAGAAATTCAATATGAAAAAGAAGAACTAAATAATGATGGTTATAAAAATAAAAAACAAAAAAAATTAAATATAAATATAAGAAATAAAAAAAGAACATTTCTAAATTATGATAAAGATGATGATGATATTTGGGAACAAAATAAAAAAATTAAAACTTTTGAAGAAACAAACAAAATTGAAAAATTGTCAGAACACGAAATAAATTATAGAAATAAAAAAAATAAAATCTTGGGAATAATGAAAGGAGCAAAAGAAAAATGTCTTAATGATTCATTGTATTCATTTATACCTGATTGGGATAATAAATTTCATAAAAACTTGAAACATATTTTAATAGAAGAAAAGTTTTGTGATAAAAAAAATGAATTTGAATCTGAGTTAAATCCTATTAAATTTAATAATTTTAATATAAATGAAAATAAAAATGAATTGATTCAAAAAATAATGGTAAATGTACAAAACACAAAGTTTGGATTTCCAGAACAAAAAGATTTCTATATCAAAAATTATGATAATATTGAAAAACTAACAAATTCTAATATTCTACTTGATAATGAAGATATTTTTAATGAATTCGATAAAGCACTAATAAATTCTATTCTTTCAAAAATAGAAAATAAGATAGGGGTTGAAGATGATTCTTATAAAAATGATGATTTAAAATTACAATATCGAGTAAATCTGAATAAAATTATTAAACCTAATAAAGGAGAATATTTAATAAAAGAATTAATAAATTATTCTCAAATATATATGGAAAAGTTTTTAGAACAAATTTCTCAAACTAATTTAGATTTTTCTGAATTGGCTTTTTGTTTTATTATAGATTGCTCATTGTTTTTAGGAATGGTCACTAAATTAATAAATTTAATGATAATTTTATCGATATTAAAAGTAATTGAAATAATAAATATCAAATTTTCAATTCTTTTAACAGGCGATGATAATTTTAAAGTATTACTTAAAGACTATGATGATGAGATAAATTATGAAGATTTAATTGAGGTGATTTATGAAACATCCATTATAAATAGGTTTAGAAATAATTTAGCCAAATCAGTTGAGATAGCTATAAAAAAAATAAAATGTAATCAGAAAAACAAAGTTTATATCATTTTCTCAGAAAGTCTAGATGAAAGTGTGGTATATTATAATTATTGGATAAGAAATATTTTAACAGACGAATACAATTCCTTCATTTTTTTTGTTGACAAAAGCTCTTCTTTAAATTATATTAAGGAGAAAAAATCAAATATAATTAAAGAAATGTGGAAAGTTTTTGAAAAAAAAGTTAACGAAAGAGCAAAATCAAGGATTAAAATAGTAGATATAAATTTAACTAGAAAAGAGATATGTATTGATGAAAACAGTATTTTTAAAAATATTGCAGATTTTTTAAATGATATGCCAAATTATTCTAAAATAAAAAAAAATCAAACAAAATTAAAGTTCAAATTAGACATGAAAAAAATAGAAATGGAAAAGATTAATTATTTTAACAAATTATCCAATGATGAAACTTTCAAGAAGTATGAGGAAGTTTATTTTATTACTAATCATAAGAAAAAGCTTAATAATAATATTTCTGATTCCAAAACAGAAATTGAAATATATAAATATAATGAACAAAAAGAAATACCAGAAATAAAAGTATATACCAAAAAATTGAAGAATTCTTTTCAAGATAAGATTTTAATTGAATCAATATTTTTCCCAAATAAGGCTACACAAAAACAATTATCAACAAAAGGGACTGAAATTGATATTATGTCATTAATTTTATATACATTACGTCCTGTTCAAGAACCAATGATTTATTTAGAGGAAAAAGGGGGTTTGATAAGAGATTATTCAATAACAATTATAATTGATAATTCTAAATCATGCTTTAGTTCATTTAATGAGAAACATTCTTATTTAACAATAATAAATTTATTTAAAATAATAAATTCAATGGCTATACCTTCTTTTGATCTTATAGTCACTGGGCAAAATGGAGAACCCTCAAATATATTAATTTTTGATAAACCTTCCATTACAATTTTCAAGCATGATGAATTGTTTCAAAAAATATTAACCTTATTAAATAAGCCTATTTTCAATACAGATTTAGGAGAAGCAATAAGGTCAGTTTATGAATTAAAAAAAAAAAAAAGAAATGATAGAGATAATTATTTATTTATATTAACAGATGGTTTATGTCATTTTAAAGATGAAGATAAGATTAATTATTATGCTCAAAAATGCCAAAATATTGGCATTAAAGTCTTTGGAATAGGTCTAGGAATATATCCATATAAGGCAAAAGATTTATTTGAAACTTTTATATATTCAGTTAATCCAGATAATTTATTAAAAGGAATAAGTAAAATTTTTGGAAAAATGCTCAAAACAGAGAATGAAATAAAATTAATATCAAACTGTCAATCAATAAATGATAAAAATTTGAGGGAATTATTTTCTAAATTAAAAAAAAATAAAAAATTTTATTATGAACAATTGAGAAATGAGCTTAAATATATTAAACAAGGAGATGATGTGCTAAAAAACTTTTGTAATGAAGAAAAGAAAACATATGATGAAATTGAATTAAAATCATTTAATGTTGAAGATGGAAAAGATTTAGAAATATATAGTGAAAATTTATTGCAAACTCAAAAAATATTAATGGTAATGCTATGGTCCTATGATTTAAATAAAAAAAAAGAATCACCATATATTCATCCAAGATATATAAATGAAAAAAACGAAAGGAATGGAACATGCATAAAATCAGCATTGAGTCATTTTGGCATAGATAATGTAATAGTTGTTGACTACGAATCAGCTATTAAAGAACTGCTTAAAAAAGATGACAAAGGTGAATGCCTATATTACTGTGTATGGATTTTTTGTGGGCCACAATATCCTATATTTCCTCCAGTAAATGGGAAAAAAAATACTTCAAATCCTAACTTAATCGAAGAATTTATAAATATTTTAATATTATTTTGGAATAATGGAGGAGCTTTAGTATTTTTTGCTGAAGGAGAACCCTTAAACTTTCAAGTTAATTTATTTTTGGAAAAAATTAAATTTAATGGAGATAAACAAGCTGATTTTATAATATCTGGGGATTATTTTGGAGATAGTATATTAACACAAGATAAAAGTGGTAAATTAGATAAAAAAGGAACTTTTGATAAGAGTAATAAAAAAAGAACTTACAAAGGATTAGAAATACAAAGGCAATCATTATCACATAATCTAGGATTAATTTATGAAGGGATAACTATAGGCTATGCTATTGATAAAAAAGAGAAAAAAAGAATTTCTTTTGGAGAATTTGAAAAATTAAATCCGTTTAAACCTTTTTCCATAAATTCAGAAGGTGGAATTAGTACTTTAATTTATGAGTCAGATGAAGAAGGACGAGGTGATATAATAATTGATTGCGGTTATACTAAATGCTTTTTAAATATGCTAAATACTGGAACATTTAGATTTATTCAAAATATTGCAGGATGGACAGCTAGGCCTGAAATTATATTTAAATTAGAAAACAAAAATCCTTGGGAATGGAGACCAAAAGGAATTAATTATGAGGTTAATTATACCGCAATCTTTAATGGATATTTAAAGTTGAAAAACGAAAATTTAAATTTGGAAAATTTGAAAACTTTATTTGCCATTGATAATTCAGGCTCCACAGGAGGCATGGATTTTTATTATAACGAGCTGAAAGATATTATAGAAAAACATTATGTTGAAAAAAGAGGAGATATATTTTATTTATGGAATAGCATAAGCATAAAAATAACCAAAGAAAAACTCGATGAACAAATTAAAACAAAGAATGGAGATGGAGGTACATGTCCTGAAGCAATAGTCACTATTATAGAAACAGAAAAAAGAAATAATTTTAAGCATCTTGTGATAGTAACAGATGGTCAAGTTTATCAAAATGATATATTAAATGCTGATATAAAAATGAAAGAAATAAATTATGAATATGATTATGTTTCTGTATATGTTTTGGGAAATAATCCAAACATATCAGTTGGTGCGCCATTTTGTAGAAATATTCCAAATAAAACTTTTTCTAAAGATGAAAACGACAAGGAATTTAAAGAATTAGCAACTCTAAGTAGAGAAGATATTTATATAATAGAACATTTGAAAGAATATGATGATTATAATAATTTCATGGAAAATTATGAAAGCATATTAAATGCATTTCAAGCAAAATGTATAGGAACTTCTGGAAATAAGAAATTAGAAGAAGATTTGAATTTTATTATTAATAAAATAAGGGAGAAAAATCAAATAATAGATTTAAATTTATTTGATGAAAGAGCCAATGCTTTAATTGGGATAGCAAAAGGTTCTTTAAAAGATACCTTTACTCTTGATAAAATAAAAGCTGCAATTTATACTTATCAATAATTAAAAAATTACAACTTATATTAGATATGAATAAATAAATTCATTATTCAAAAATTATTTGTAACCAAAAATTTCCTAAAATTTAATTTATTTCAAATATTTAATAGGTGCCATTATGAGCTTCTTTCCCAAACCAATTTTAGTTTCTTTTTTGCCTTGGAAATTCTCATTATATCCCATATAAATTTTTTCCCAATTTATCAAAATTTATCTCAGTCTTACAATTATGCTTCGTTGATGATGCGGTGAATGACCTTGTTGCAGCGCTCCTCATCATAGACTACGGGAACGGGATAGGTCGGGTTGGCTTCATGAAGTGCCCACTTGATCATCTGCGGAATATCTTTTTCCTGAATAAAATCAAATCCGGTGGGATGCTCAAAATATGTGTTCATGGCACGGATCTCTTTGATGAAAGCCTTCGCCTTCTCTTCCTCGGTTCCGGACGTGCAGGTTCCGGTCAGCTCAGACAGTCTCGCCAGCTTTTTGTAGACCGCGGGGCCGTAGTCTTCCAGCACGATGGGAAGAATAACAGCGTTGGCAAGGCCGTGCGGAGTGTTGTACAGGCCGCCGAGAGTATGTGCGATGGCGTGGACATTGCCGACACCGGCACGGGTAAAGGCAAAGCCTGCTTTATAGGAAGCAATGAGCATCTCATTACGGGCTTCCATGTCGTCACCGTTGTCATATGCGCGTTTCAGATACTTGAAGATTGCCACGGTGGCTTCCTCGGCATCCCGAAGGCTTTCCTTGGTGTTGTAAGTCCAGCAGCAATAGGC
Source organism: Epidinium caudatum (assembly GCA_023807225.1). Classification (NCBI taxonomy): domain Eukaryota; phylum Ciliophora; class Litostomatea; order Entodiniomorphida; family Ophryoscolecidae; genus Epidinium; species Epidinium caudatum. The sequence continues at coordinate 18,319 of JAJMZR010014150.1, forward strand.
TTCCACTGCGTGAGTCAGTGCATCCATACCGGTGGCTGCCGTGATTTTCGGAGGCAGACCGCGGGTCATTTCCGGATCAAGGACTGCATAGCGAGGGATCAGGTGCAGATCCATCAGTGCATATTTGTGATGTGTATCGGTATCCGTAATAACA
>JAJMZR010014151.1:0-18237 GCA_023807225.1 Epidinium caudatum
AATCCCCAATCCCCAATCCCCAATCCCCAATACCCATTATTTGTTTTAAAAATTATCTGATTAATTTAGAGTATATTATATAATAGAATATAGATAATTATATTAAAATTAATTATAGTTTATAAATCTAAAAATCATTTAGTGAAAAAGAGACGCACTTTTGGCACATTTTTAATATATTCTTCACTTTTTTCATCTTTTGTAAAAGTAATCATAAGATCCACATATTCAGTTTGTTTAATATCAATTCCTAATAGATTATCCATTTTTTTGTTAATCAATTCTTCATTTATTTCTTTTTTGTCTTTATATGCTGCATAACTATATACAGGTTTTTTCCCCTTGAAAATATCCCTAGGGAATAATAAATATTTTGTCCTCAATATTTCAAACAAGTTTTTAATAGTACATTGTTCTTGTGATAAATTTATTTCCCATCTATCCCATAGAGTTGTAGTTAATCCTTCTCTTATAATGTTCTTAATGGCGGCACCTGGCTCACTACTTTGTAATAGAGGTATGGCCAAATTCAAGAATGAATTCCTATATTCTTCAATATTTGAATTTTTGGCAATTTTAACCAATTCTACAGATTGTAAAGCTGCAATGGAAGATGTGGTTGTAGCCAATGCGGGTATTATTCTTCCAGCTTTTATTTTTACGGTCATCCAATCCATTATTTCTAATTTATAATTTCTACATCTTAAAGCACTCATTGCATACATGATATCTATTTGGAAATTGGTATCATCATCTTTTTCGAATTCTACAGATGTTAAAGGCTTCATTTTATTATATCCTAATTTTTCATCTTTTACAAGATTTATTAATTCTTTATTATATAAAATTTCTTCTTTTTCTACTTTTTCCTCATTTTCTTTAATTTCACTTTTTTCTTCTTTTTTATCTTTTTCTTTTGCTTTCTCTTGGCTTTCAGATGATTCCACTTCATTTTCTATTTGTTTTGCTTTAAGATCATTTGGAACGAATTCTTCTACTGTCATATTTTTAGTTTTGGCAATCATATCTTGTTTGCTTTTAGGATCTCTTGGATTATCATAAGGGATTTTAATATTAAACATATTTGCCATAAGACAAGCATATGCAGAGATGAAATCTGCGCATAATTGATCCGAAATAGAATAATCTAGGCTTACAGGTGGTCTTTTGGGCAAAGTCCAGAATAATTTTCCATTTTTGTCTTTTTTATCCAAAGGATATGAATACAATAATTGTTTTATATTCAACACAAAAACTTTATTATATTTATCTCTAGCAATTTTCAAGCAATCTTCAAATGTTTTAGGCAACTTTTTCAGCCATTTTATAGTTTTTTTTGTTAATTTTATATCAGTATTTTCTTCTCCTTTTTTGGCCTCTTCTATTCTTTTATTAATAGCCTTTGGCAATTGTGTGAATTTTTTTCCGAATTGATCTCTGGCCCATTCCACACAATGTATTGCTTCTTCTGGGAACATTTTTAATGTACATTGTGGTATATCATTGGAGACTTCGGGATCACTTTGAGATCCATATGATTCTGTTTTGAATGGAATGATTACTTGAACATGACCTTTAGGACCTAAAGTACCACTTTCCAATAAAGGCTTACGATTAGATACACATCTTGTATCAACATATCTTCTGGCGTTTACGTTATCTAAAGCATTTGCTACGAAATCTAATGATGAGAAGAATTCATCGGTGAAAATATTTTCAGTCTCTTCACAAACTTTATCCAATTTTGCAAAAATGTGACCATTCATATTTGGATTCATTTGGATGGCTGCAGCTGCGGCCGTTGAACTTTTTGGCAAACGAAGATGTTTCTCTCTGAATAAAAATTGTCTTGTTAAATTGGATACTTCTATAATATCTGGGTCAGTTATATAAATACTTCCATTTTTTCCAGTTCCAACATTAAGCATAGAGAAATTCTTAATTAGTTCGCATCCAATAGCCCCTGCACCGACTATTAAGCATTTCATATTAATTAATTTTTCTAATACATTTTTTCCTAATATTACTTGGAGCCCATCTAATCTATTATTATTTTCTTTGAAATTGATTTCTTTTAATGATTCTTCTATTGTTTCTTTATTTTTAATATCAATATCTGGAATTAATTCTAAACAGTCTTGATATATGATTTGGTTTACAGGAGAATATTTATTAGTGATTGCTTTTATAACTTCTTGAGCTGCGAATCCTCCAAAATATGCACATAATGGGGAGAATTGCACCATATGAGTGAATATTATTTTATGAAGTAATTTCTTTTGTGATTCATTTAATTCTATTTTATTTTCAGTTATAATTTTATTTGCATATTCCATAATCAATTTCAATTGGTTATAATCCCATGGACTAGTAATTATTTTATTATTAGTAAAAGATTTCTTTTCTCTTAAATAATTATTTATGGCAGTGAATGCTAAATTAATAACAAATCCATTTGATATTTTGGCAAAATCACTTACTGTCATATTTTGGTCAATTAATTTAGAATGTTTTTCTTCAGTGAAAGCATCAAAGCATGTTTTGATGGGTAAGAATTTCATTTTTTTTTGTGTCTTAATTTGTTTGACAATTCCATTTCTTAAATAAGGATTTTTTATATCTTTTAATTCGCCAATAATTTCAAATTTATCTTTTGTTAAAGATTTTACTGTAAATTGCTTTTTGTTTATGCCATCTAAGCCAACAACTTCAATGACTTCAACTAAATCATTATCACTGAAATCATGTCTTAATCCTTCTAATACTGTTACTTCTGCACATTTCTCATCTTTTATTTTTATATCTTTTACCATTATTTCCTTAGGATCTTCTCCATCTTTATCATTTACAATAAAATCTTCACCAAAATCATTTATTATTCTTCCAGCAGCACCGTAAATATCACACAATATCAAAAATATTTTATTTTCTCTGCAGAATTTATCAATTAAAATAGCAGTTTGATAATCGCACTCAGTCAATACGATAACATTATATTTTTTTAAGACTTCCATACTTTTTTCATCACTTGGTAAATTGTCTGTACAAGAAGTAACTTTAACATAATAATTCAAATTTTGTAATTTTTGTATGCAACTTTCAGCCCTATTTTTTCCTATATTATTTTCTATTAAATAAAACTGTGAAGACAAATCATAAAAAGTGGTTATTTTATTATCTTGCAAAACCAATTCTTTACATCCTGATAGAACTAAATTCTTAGCAATTTCAATACCTAACCCCCCTGCACCATACACTAATATAGTACTGTTGGCTTGTCTCCTCACAGCTTCGATACCCATGGCTCCGATATATCTACTCCATCTATCTTTTACTGTGTCATCATTTAAATTCATTTGCTTTTGTTCTTTTTTATTATCTTTATTATCGTCATAACTCATATCGACTTTCTCTAAATTTTCAAATTTCATTTTTTCTGCTTTTTTCTTTGTTTCTATTTTTTCATCATCTGCTTTTTTCTTTAGTTCTTGGGGTAAAGGCAAACCATACAATGTTGTTTCTAATTCATAATATATTTCTTCTAACATTCTTGTATACTCTCCGGTTTTACTGAATTTGTTTGCCCAAGTTGAATTATGATCCATACTATATGAGGAATACTTAGCTGTAGCTGTTCTACTTCTATCAATCCATCCTCTTACTTCTTTTAATATTTGTTCCTTCTTTAAATAAAAGTGTCTTCTGATGACTTCTTCAAAACCTTGCGAAGGCTTTTTAATTTGTTCAATCATAGCATATTTAATATTAGCATATCTTACTATGTTTGAATAAGCCTCATTTTTGGCTTCTCCACTTGGAGTTCCCATTTCACTTTCACATGAAGGTTCATTGAAGTAGACTAAGTCACTCATAATTATAGATTGTATACTGATTAATACTTGCAAAAGTGTAGAAATCTTTGGATCCCAGTTCTCCGTTGATTGACCTCTCCACGTACCTAATAAACTTAAACAAACTTTTCCGTTAGCATAAAGATTAGGATTGAACCTAGTTGATCCTCCCCCAGTTGTCATTAAAGTAACTTTTGGTGGTGAATTTGGATATTGGTTATCGAAAAATACGTCAAATTGGAATGCACCATTTGAATATGGGGTTCCTTCACTACCTATAATTAAAACTTTCATAAAGTCCATATTATCTTTATCAACACGAACATAAATTGAATTTGTGCTTTCGCACGGTAATGCTCTTGGCAAATCGGCGAATTCTTGGGCTAACCTAATAGCTTTAGCAGCAGTTGGCTCTCCTGATGAATTAGATGAATAATAATGAACTAAATTACCATTGCTATTTTTCATAGACATATAGTCGAAGGCTAAGTCTCTTAATAATAATGGATAACTTTTTTCAACTGGTAATTTTAATATTTCAGTATAATTTTTTCCATGTTCTGAACTACTTTGATATAATTTTATATTTTTAGAAACTATATTATAAGAATTTATTATTTCGGTTGCTAATTTTTCCTCAGTTGATTTTTCTTTTTTTGTATTTTGTTTTAGACAATTCATAAATATTGTGGCTCCGTCATATAATAAAGATAATAAACTGAACACACTTTGGGTCTGAATTGGTTTATAATCTTTACTAATATCCAGCAAAAGAGGAATTAAACTGTGATTTTTAGAAAGAACTACAGTTAATTTGAGGTAAGTCATATATAATTCAGAATCTTTAGATAACTCCAATAAAGTACCTCCACGATAGGCACTTTCTAAGCATGGCAAAATAGGACTTTCTAAAAATATTTTCATTAAGTTTTCATTCATTTGGAAATTTTGAGTATTAAAGAAATTAATTAATAATTTAATAATGCAAACAACTTGGGAAGAATTTGTTTTTTTGCCTTCCAAATATGAATTAACATCCCATGACTGGTTATCGCCTGTTCTATCGCTGCCATATCCAACTCCTTTTGTTTTCTTTTTATTATTATTATTATTATTTTCATTTTTCTTTTTTTCTTCTTTTTCTTTTTCTTTTTCTTTCTCTTTTTCTTCTTCCTCTTTTTCTTCTTGTTCAGTCTTAGGCTCAAACTTTCTAGGCTTTTCATGAGTTAAGTTTTCCAGTCTTTCTAAAATGTTACCAAAGATGCCATTTTCAATGGCAATTTGTCTTAGTTTATTGCTTTTATTTTCAATAAACGAATTATCCAATATTTCTAATATATATTTAGAAGCTTCAATTCCAATATCTTTAACGCTCGATTTATTGTCGTATATTCCACATAATAAATTAAATAATATATTGAAGCACTTTTGGTGTCTTATTAAAGAACTGAAAAACGAGGGGAGCTGACTGAACTTATCAACGTTATCTATCCATTTTAGCCAAAATTCTTCTACAGATTTGTTTTTCCATGATTTTATCGTGGATTTTAGTACAGATATTATTTCATTTATCCCACCCAAATTTTCAAATTCCTGCAATACTGGTAAATTTGGTTCATAATCATTAACACTGTATGATATTTTATTGTCAAAATCTACATTTGGTTGTATTTCTCCGTTCATTATCTTTGTTCTAAAATCTTTTAGGGATTGTATGTCAAAGTAAATATCGACCATGTTTGAATCTGTATATTTTTCAATTTCGCCAATTTTTTCATCGTCGCTTATTATTTTTCCGTTTTTGAGATTTTTGAAAGGAATTAAACTGGAGTAAAACATTTCTTTTAATTGCTTCATTTTTATATTTGAAGGAATCTCAAAAATGGGGTTGTTTCTTGTTAAACAGAAGGGGTGGGCTTGATGATAATATTTATTTTGCTTTACACATTCTATATTCAAACTTCCAATTTCGTCAATATATTTAAATGGAATAATTTTATTGTTAGCATAATTATTAAACATGAAATGATTTGTAGTTTCAGGAACTTCTACTTTTTTACCAATATATATTTCATATTCAGAAATTGTATTTAAATAGTAAAAATCGTCCATTCCTTGCTTTTTAAAGATATTTAAATTTTCTATATATGGATTTACATTACTATTCTTTGGATCAATCATATATAAGTTAATTATATCCATAATATTCATAATAATAGAATCTTCTTCAACAGTCACTGAACCAAGTTCATATTCCTTGAAATTGACATAATCCATCTCAGACTTAAAGCTAGCTGTAATATGATTTTTTTCGCTAATTTGGCAAATCATATTTTGGGCGTTATATGGTAAAATTAAACTTTCATCACTTTCATCCAAATTTGTAGAAAATGTTATAGAAGGGAACACTCCATTATAAAAGAAAAATGTAATACATTTATTATACTTTTCTATTTTAGAAGGATACAATATAATTAAAAATGGACCTTGATTTGATACATTACTAGTAAGTTTGGCTCTTAATTTGTCGCTGGTTAATCCTTTGGAACTTAAAACCTTTTTAAAACTCATCTGTGGGAATTTTTGACCTTTTTTATATTCAAAAGAAGTAAATAATTTTGTGAATTCATTTTGATATTCTTCGCTGAGCTCACTTTCTGGTATTATAGACTTTTGGCTTTGATCAATTTCTTTTTTATTTACATTTCCTAAATTATTTGTCATATATAAATTATTATATAAATCATTTTTATTTGAAGTACCTTCTAATTTTAGTTCATTCTGATTTTGATGGAAAAGATATTCTAAGAAATTTTTTTTCTTTTTATCATTTAAGTTCACATTAACAGTAATGCAATTTTCCTTTTTATTTGATTTATTATTATTTTCTTCTAATTCCATATTTTCATTATTTGACTCTAAATTGATATAAGAGCAATAATTACTTTTTATTTTTTCATTCATAGGATGAACACAGACATAAGTAACTTTCTCAATACTAAGTAAAGGTATAAGAACATTATTTGCATATTCTTTATCTATTTTTTGTTTGCAAATATTCAAATCTTTAATGAGTATACTTGCCAACTTTTTATAGCACTCGCTATTGCCAGAAATACAATTTCTCAACAACAGTACTATATTTTTCAAAAATGTTGAATTATTATTAATTAAAATTGAATCGATTTTTTCTTTTTTTGTTTTAATGCTTTCAAATAATTTGAAATCATAGTCATTTTTTCTGATAAAACTAGTAAAATCAGAATTGTAACTCATATTCTTTAGCATTTCTACCATGAATAACATGTTCCTTCCACGTATGCCAGAATTGATTTCGTCAATGATTAAATCACAGAAATATTTAGCCGCATTATTTTCTATGAAAACTTTTTCGAATCTTAAATTGTTAGAAACGAGGAAAGATAATAATTCTGTATAGTCATATGAGTAAGTATTATTATATAAATCAGTTAATGTTTTTAATGAGTTGTTCGGATGATAAAAGTTGTTTGAATTTGCTTCGTTTTCGTTAAGAATAATTTTATCATGAGGCAAAAGAATAATTGTTATTAAATTAATAAGTTCCTTTTTAATTTGCTTATATTTGTTAAAATTGAATATAATATCTCTGACTTCATCCAAGTCGATATTCACTTTAATTTTATTGATATAAGGAGATAAAAGTAGTCCATTTAATATTAAGCAGAAGTATTCAATGAAATATCCTATATTTTCCAATTTATTTTTTTCTTCACAATTTTTGATTTCTTTAAATAAGAATTGGCAATATTTGTTTATTCTCTTATCGACATATTCGGGATTGCTTTTCATAATTTCAACAGCAAATTTGGCATATATTTGTCCATGTTCAACATTTAGCAAACGATGCAAGAGCCATTCTCCCAAATCATAATTATATTTTGAAGCATTTATCATAATTTTTGACAATATTGATACATATTTATTAATATTTGGCTCAAAAGTATTATATATTTGTTTTATATTTTCAAATATACTTTTATCTTTAGCTATATACCTTAAAGTTTCGGTAAATTCATTTGTGAATATAGTACTTATTATTTTAATACTAATATTTTTTTCCTTTTCGCCAATATAATCTAATACTTTTATTTGATTCACAGCTTTGACACCTATCAACGACACACAATTTATTCCTATTAATAATTTATTATTATTTATATCACTTGTGTGTGTATTTTTGTTAGACAACACGACTGGCCTACGAATTATAAATCTGAAATATTGTGCATGACATTTTATAATTTGATTTAAATAATTTTCGATATAATTATCATCATCTTTAATTAATTCAGGTCGATTGCTATAAAAGTTGAATCCATAAGAAATAACTGCTCTTTCATTATATTGCTCATCTTTTAATCTTTCTAATTTTACACAAACATCTAATTTATTCAAAGAGGAACCGCATTCCAGGTAAATTTCTGGGAATACCTCAGTCACTTTTATATTTTGTGAAAATGTTATCAAAACTTCTTTTAAATCTATAGGATAATTTAGTTGATAATCTATACTTTCTTCATAATATTGATTATCTTTCATATCTCTTGTTATGATATATCCATTCGTTGGTTTCTTTTTCACTGACCAATTATATGTATTTCCTGGAATAATTAAGCCTTTCGACTCATAAATATTTAATCTTTTTGTTGTGGCAAATTCTTCTGATTTATATGAGGATAAATCTCCTTCATATGTAGATGAATCTAACTCTTCATTTTTATATTTGTTAATTTTTTTTTCAATAAATGAATTTTCTGAAAAAGGATTTTGCTTATTTTTATCAAAAAATAAAGCATTTTTTTTTAGCGAAAGGAATTTATTCAAAAAGTCAAAATCTTTTGGTTTATGGTCTATTTTAAAAGGTATAACAATTTCATTTGTCTCCGCCATTTTTAGTAATTCTTCATTTATTTCATCATTTCCTTCTTTTTTTTCTTCGTTTTCCTCCTCTGAGTCGCTTTCCATTTGGTTCACCCCCCCTATAGTATTTTCATTTTTTTTCACTTTTTTTTCTTTTTTTGAACTTTTTTGCTTATTATTAACATTTATTCTGTCAATTAAAAATTTGAATCCCTCTAATTCAAATGCGAAATATTTTGTAATTTCATCATTGACCAAAAGCACATTTAATAATATGCACAAAGTATGGAACAATTTGGTAATTATTTTCAATCCTTTTTTATATGAAATATTTGCCTTTTTGATTTTGTCATAAGTAATATCTTCCACAGATTTCACTATATTCATTATATTATCCAAACATCCTTTTATTAGCGATTTTTTTTCGACACAATCATTAATTATCTTATTGACATGTTCTCTGATTTTGACCAAATTAGCTAGAACAGGAGGTAAATTACTCTTTTCTTTCACATTATTAAATATCAAAAATATTAAATAATTTTTTAGGGATTTATGAAAATCAGGCTGTGATATTTCTTCTTCTTTTATTTTAGCGAAAAATATTTTGATATATATTTCCAAAATGAACAAAATATATTGCATGAAAGTACTTCTTTTAAATATAATTGCATTTCCGCATTCGGCTTCTCCGAAAGAAGAATAATTTAATTTTTGCAATAAAAATTGACTGGATAAAATAAATAATTCTTTTATTAATGCAAAATTATTTGCATTTTCACTAATATTTATGAAATTTTGACAATTTATTTTTATCTCACTTTTGCTATGATAACTTGAGTAATTTCCATATATGATAATTTCTAATAAATTATTCAAGAAATTGAGTAAATGACTTTCTTTATCGCCATTTAAATTATTTTTCATTATATGCACAATTACTTTTAGTATTTGGAAAGAGATATCTTCACTTAATTTATAGTCATTCTTTTGATATAATACCAAGAATAATTTTGTTAATTTTGTGTATAATAATATTTGTAGTTCATTGTCCAAATGCAAATAGCAATCGATTACCAAAGTTATGAAATTTTTATTATAAAACATCATTTCCAAAGTTCCTTTTTCGAGCAAATTCGTCAAATATCTCCAAAAATTGTTAATATTCGAATATCCAATTTTTCTATTATCTTTAAATAAGGAAGATATTTTAATGAATCCTTCTATAATTTGATTATTTTGTTTCTTTATTAATAGCTGGGAGTCTTTGTCCTCTGATTGCTTCAAGGTATAACTCGTATTTAGAAGACTTAAAGAAGACTCAAATTTGTTATCATCTTTCTCTATTACTTTGTTTTTGCTCAAAATGTCTATATATTTTAATATTTTGTCTTGGATCATAATTATAATTTTGTCCCCGAAACACACGGGACTTTGGGGACTTTCCTCTTCTTTTTTTTCTTCTTTTTTGGGTTCTTCTAAAATTATATTTACTGGTAATACATTTGGCAATTTAGTGCTATTAAAACTAATTGGCTTTTTAGTTTCTTCCTTCTTGTATGGTTCCAATAGTAATTGTATAATATTTTCTATTCTGTCCTTTATCTGCTGTTCTTCGTTTATATATAATAACTCAATGAGGAAATCAATTATTTTTTCTGGCTCAGTATCCTTAATTCTGTCATATTTATTAGTGAATGACAGATGGTCATTATACAAAGCTAAAATTCTAGTTAATACCAAATTACTATATTCGCTTCTTAAATTTTCCTTGTTTTTTATTATATAATTTATGAATTGGATATAATATGAAGACATATCTTTTAGATCTAATAAATCTCTTTGCTCCTTTATTTGGATCTTTTTTGAGATTAACAATATTAGAATTGAAGTTTTATAAAATATTTTTGGGAAATTATTATTGTTCCAAAACTCTTTATTTTTGTCTTCGAAACATTTTTTTAATTCGGATATAAATAATGTTATATCAAATAAATTCCATATTTTATTATCGATGATAGTTCTTACATTTCTATATATATTTTCTTTGTTCACATATTTCTCTATTATGTTATTGAATAATTTCTCTTTTTCTTCTTTTGATGCTTTTTTATAGAAATAATTATCTATAAAAGAAAATATTTGCTCATAAAAACCTTCATAAGATACTTGATTGAATAGAATTAGATCGATTAATTGAATAATTATATTGTATACATCTCCTAAATCTAATTCTTTTTTTGAATTTAATTCCATAATTAATATTTTTAATAATTGAATAATAAAGCTATGACTTTTTTCCAATTTTGTATTTGGATTATATTCATTTATTTTGTTTTGCTTCAATTCTATATTTTTGCATAAATCATTTATTTCATTTTTAACTTTTTCTTTTTCTTTTTTGCTTTTTTTCTTATCGACTAATATTTGTATTTTTTTTTCTATTTCTTTATTTTTAGATTTCACTTGGGAATAAAGGGATGATAATTCATTTTCATTATTGGCCTTATTTTTATTTTCTTCATTTACAACTTTACTCTTATTTGTATCATTATATTCAATCATTATTCTCTTTTTTTCAAAACCTCCTTCACAATAAGTCAATTCTTGTATTCTATTATTAAACGTTTTTTTATTAAGTGAAAAATGAGTATAAAATTTCTCGAACTGTTCAATTGATGGCCCTTTTACTTTAGATTCATGTCCTATTATGACTGGGAAAACTAATATATTAGGAATAGAATTGGCCTCTTTTGTTCCATCATTTATTGATAAGTCTAAACTTATATAATGGGCATTAAATTCATTGTTCCATTTCTTAAAATTAATCTTAATGACATTGGTATGTTTTTCTACATATGTAAGCTCTTTAATAGGGTCATTTTTTACCGCCTCTTCAGCTTGGTTTTCTTCATCGTTCGAATAATATTTGTCTTTTAAATCTTTATTTCTTTGAATTATTTTTGTTTTTCCGTATGTTTTGGTCAATAATTTCCAGGTATGGTCATAGTAATATTTTGAAGATTTTAAGTCATAATCTTTTTCACCTTCGATTGTATATATCTGTAGTCTAAAATTATAGCCTACTGATGGTGTTACCTGTTTTGAATCATCGAAATATAAATGTAGTTCTTCTATTGTAAAGGTTTTTTCCAAACATAATAAAATTTGTAAAAATTCTTTATGGAATTGAATACTTCCTCTATAATTTATTGCATTCATTATTTTTATTCTTTGTTGTCTAGAAGTATTTGTTAATGAATTACTGTTATTGCTATCATCTTTTTTCAAAATATTATTATCAATATTTGCATTGTTAAGTAAATTATTGTTTGCTTTTTCTTCTGGATTATTAAATAGAATTGAATCAGCAGGATAATTATTTAAAAATAAAAATGTATTTAAATAAGTAAGTTCATTTGTTTGATATTTATTTTGTTCTATATTATTCAAACATTGAGCAATGAGAGATAATACTTTCTGCTTAAAAATATCTTTATCCAAATTAATAATTGACAATAACTTAACAAAATTATTAAAACCATTATTAGTAAACTCTAAATCTTTAAAATCATTCAATATTTTACAAAATGCTTCCTCTATTAGTTTTTTAGAAGCTTGACTTTGATAAGAATCTATTATAAAGTTAATGGATATATTTGACAATGCTTGGTTGTTATCATTTAAAATATTTTGTAAAATAAATTTATAATAATCTAAGCTAGATAATACTTTGGGTCTTATTTCACTTTTTTTTTGGAATAATGAATTAAAAAGTTTCAAAATTGAAATTTTTTTATTTTTGTCATAAGATTCATCAACAAGACATGGAATAAACATATTTACAAAATTTTCAAATAAATTCTGATTTAAAATTAATTTATAAAATTCAGAAACTATTTTATTATACATATTGTCATCAGTGCTTTTGGCTTCCGTTGATAATACTACTTTTTCTTCTTTTTTGCTTTCGAATGATTTAAAAGTGACAAAACTTGCAGAAGAACTGATCATTTCGAATAAATCATTATCAGTTAAATTATTAGTTATTTCTATATCAATTGTATCAATTATATTTTTTTGGGAATTATTAATCTTGTTTTTAGATACATAGAACTCATAGTCAGCATCTTTATTTATTAAAATATCATTAATTTCCAATTTTTTTTGAGAGCCAATTGATATTTTGTTATTAGGATTACTTGATTTATACCCAAATATTTCAATTTGAATATTCTCAATAATCGATCGATCTCCAAATTTAGCATATATATAATTAGCATTATTTTCATTTATTCTTTCTAAACTATTCATATTGACTTTTCCTTGAACGCCAAAGAATAGCAAACTCATCAATTGCGTTTCGAAATTCTTTTTATCTCCGTCTCTACCGTTGACAGGTAATAAATATATATATTTGCATTTTTTTGATTTTACCAAAGTTGAGTTAATAATCTCATTTTTGTCCATCTTGATATAACAAACAGGCTCATATTCGTATATTTCTTCATTTTTTTCTTTTTTGTCATTTATGAATTTTTCAAAATTTGAATAATTAAATTCAGAAAATTTTTCTCTGGCCTTATCGATAGAATCTAATGAGTTTAATAAAAAGATTAATCCTTCTCCAAATGGGTTGTCAATACTTTTCTTGTTAACATCACTTGATATGATTATATTATCAACGAGCATTAATTCATTGTTTAAATGGGAGAACAAATATTCTGGCTTTGGATAATTTGATACAAATCTATGGGCCCCGGTGACCAAATTGCTCACATTTATTGAGAATTGACTTTGAGCTCCTTTGTAATCATAAATTGTTAATGGAATTAAATTTTTATAATTATATAGAATATCTTTTGTTATTGGCTTTGAAATAATTTCATTATATTCATTTTTTGTTCTTGACTTATTAGTGATATTAATAGGGTTTTTTTCTAATAAGTTATATTTCAAATTAAAAACTAAATCAATATCTGTAAACAGAACAAATTGGCTTTTTTTCAAATCTATTGTTTTTTTTATTTTTCCCTTTTTATTTATATCAAAATATATTTTATTATAATTGTTCTCATCCACATCTATTAATCCTTTAACTTCATTTTCATTATTTTCATTTAAAGAAGATCCTTTTCTTGGTAAGACAATTTCAATTTTTTCAGTATCTAATAAATCCGATAAATTTTCAATTTCATTAGAGCTCAATAATTTGACATCAACCTTATCTAAATCAAATATTTCATTACTATTTAAATTATCGATTATTTCTTCTTCTTTTTTCTCACATTTTTCTCCTTTTATATCAATTGTTAAACTTTGGACTTCATCATATATCATAAACTGGACAATTTCCTTAAATGTTTTATCATAAACTGGCACTACTCTTTTTAATAAATCTATTTTATGAGCATTTTTAAACATTTTTTCTTCGATGATATTATGATTTTCCTTGGAGAGAGAAATGTATCCGCCTTTGGAAAGAATGTATATAAGTTGCTCATCTTGGAATATTTTTAGTTCAGTTACGAAGTCGTTACTTATTTTTTGGATTGAATTTTTTAAGTTATATTTTTCTGATAAATTAAATTGTTTTTGCTCTATAACTATATTACTTTTTTTATTTGCATCAAATATATATAAGGGGCTTTTGATTAGATATTCCGAGATATAAAAGTTCTTTTCGGGCTCTTCACTTAAAGTAAGTAAAGATAAAGATTTTAATTTTTGATTTTTATCAGAAAAATTAAAATTATAATTATATGTACATGAATCAAAAAATGATTGTATTTTAATTTCATGTGTTTGATGCTCAACTGGGATTAAATGGACATAATTATTTACATTATCATTTTGATTTTCTCCTACAAATATTGGATATAATATATTAATATTATAAAAATGTTTTTGATTTAATATTGACATTAATAATTTGCAGTCATGTTCTCTTCTATTTGTAATAGTTTCAGAAAATTTTCCGTTATTAAATTGAATAAATGAATTTATGCATAAAGGGTTTATCATTAACTTATATGTGTTTACAATCATCTTATTGTCAACATAATTAAATAATATAGCTATTAAAACGAACGGGCAAAATGGATCTGTACTATATGGGTCGTAGCATATATGGATATTTTTGATTAAAACATCTTTGTATACAACGTCGTTGTCCTCCATTAAATTTAAATCCTTTTTTTCTCCTTTTACTTCTTTTATTTCTTTCTTTTCTTCTTTTTTTGGTTCTTCTTTTTTTTCATTTGGAATTCCTTTGGTATAATTATTTAAAAATTTATTGTAGGCCTCATCCGGAATTTTTGTTTCGCACATTTCACACTTTTCTAAACCATTGTTTTCATAAGTGCAGCATGGGCATACCCATTTCCCTATGAAATTTTTGGAATTTTGCATATTTGTGTTATCATTTTTTTCACTAAAAATATTCTCGGAAGACTCCGGATTATTCAAAATATAGTCAATTGCTTCTTCGAAGTTGTTCTTTTTTTCTTTTAGGGCCTTAATGCATGCTTCTCTTTTAAATCCCATGGTTATTAGCGTCTTTAATGATTCTTCGTTAACTTTAACTTCTGATACTTTCGGCTTAAAATAAAAATTATTACTATAATTATTCTTATTTAGTTCAACTAGTTTTTTACCACTTCCTTCGTTTATTAATTTTTTATTATTTAAAAAGTCTTCGAAACTTTTTACTTGGATTTGGCTTTTTAAACTTGAAATATCCCCAATTTCCGAGAAGTTCTGAGGCTTTTTTATTCCTTTTAAAATATTAACACTTCCCAACTTTTTAAGACCTAATGCATATGAATAAATATTGACTATACCTTGCTTAGAACAAGTTGCTAAAATTGGTAATTTTTCATTTATATGATATAATTCAATTTTATCATTATTTTCAACAGTGAAATTCATATTATTAATTCTATATGAAGTATTTATTATAGGTGATAAATCTTTAAGGGATGAATTTGGTAAATAATTTGGGACATTTTCTTTAAGATATAACTCAATATTTTCACTAGAATTTATCATGTCTGTATCAACCAATTTATGGTTAGAATCATATATTTTTAACTCATTAGTAAATGCGTTTTCACAATAGAAGCCATTATCACTCAGAGAAGTCAAAGGTATTTTACTACAAAAAGGATAATTTACAAAAGATGCCAAATTATCATAAGCATTAAACATATTATTATTTCCAAAAATTCTGATTTGATCATTTCTTGTGGATATTTGCACTAAAATTTTATTAATTATTTTTAATAATTTTGCATGAATAAGAGGATCTTTTATGACAAATTCTATATAATCATCATAATTGATGCTTTTTTCTAATGACGATTCATCCAAACTTTGAATATCATCATTTTCTTCTGATTCGTCTCCGAAATATCCAAAAGGGAATACATTCATAATATTTAAATTCTCTTTTTCATTTGATTCTTTTTCTAATGATTTTGCGCTTTTTACATTTTCTATTTTTTCTTTCGTTTTCTCTTTCTTATTTTTGTTCAAAATTTTATGCCTTTTTGTCACAAATGAACAAAAATTCAAAAAACTGATCACAGAGCTATAGAAAAATATTGCATTTTTCTGAGAAATTAATACTTTATTATGACCAATTTTATATCCATTTTTTATTGAATCCAAAAACTCTGACAAAGCCTTTATTTTTTTGAAGTTAGGATAATATGATACATAAGCTTGAATATCAAAATTCTGAATGAGATATTTTAAATCTTGGGCATCATATACAATAGAATTGACATTAAATTCATTTGACTCATTTATATCTACAAAATTGGTCAAATCGAAAAGACCATTATTTTCTCTTTTTATAATTTTCAATTTATTCTTTTTTATCATAAGTAAGCAATCTCCTTTTTTTACATAATCAATCATTTCTAAGTTCCCATTTGAGTCATCCTTATTCTCATTGAATTTTTCATCATATTGTTTAATGTAGCTGAACAAGGCTTCATTTTTATTATTTTTAAACTCTAAAAATTCCTTTTTTAAATCAGATATGCTTTTATCTTTATTTATTTTAATTTGTTCAAAATTATTCAAGGTGTATTTTAAGAAATTATTTATTAGATTTTCATCAAATGAAGAATCTTTATCAGCGCTACTTTCAATAGGGGTAAATGCATTGTTCATTTTGGTCAAATATGCTTGCTCATTTAGGTAGCTTAAATCATATGAATGAGTTAAATTCTTTTTAATTTCTTTAATTGTTTTATAATTAGGCAATGATAAATTAGGATTAGTGCATATACTGCTGAAATTTTTCCTAATTTCCTTTGTAGTCTTTTTATCTAGTAATGCACATATAAATGTATTAATTTCTCCTTCATTGGTTCTATCGCCGAAAGCAAACTTTATTTTTATTTGTTTATTGAAGCTTTTCATTAAATATTCTTTTAATTCTGTTTCGTTATTTATTTTTACTTTATCTTTTAATTTGAGTAAAATTTCTTTATCTAAAAATTTGGACTTAATATTAGATAGGTAGTATTTAACCAAAGGATTTAAAATTACACATGTGGTCTTCTTTTTGAAATAAACAATTGGTATAATTTCATTCTCTTGGAAGGAATATGTGTTTATTTTTGTTCCATTTAAAAAAAAGGTGTATTCTTTATTCCAATAATTTATTTTCATTTGGACATTCCTTCTTGTGCTCGTTTTAAAATTTTTAAATTGCTTCACAACTATATTATTACTTTCTAAATCTTTCTGAGAAATCATTCCGAAGCATAAATTATAGCAGGTAATAGGGCAAATGAACTCCAATTCCACTATGCCTATATGTAAAATATTGGTGACTATTGCATAATTTTCACTTGGAGTATTTTCATTTAATGCGCAACAATTTGCGATCGATTGTCCTCCGAATATTTGAACTTTGTTTCCTTTATATATAGTTGAAAATTTTGCTGAATTGCATAAAAAAATTGAATCGTTTCTTTTTTTATGATATTCCCTATTTTGTTCTTCTGACTTATTATTATAATTCTGAGCATTTTCTGGAGAATTAATAGAAATTATTTTTTGGGATTCTTTAGATGGGAGTTTTGAATAAAGTATGCCTTTAGATAAGTAGAATACTTCTCCAGTTAATGGATCCTTGGTGTGCCACTCACATTCGGGTATTGGCTTAAAAGAATTTTCATCCTTTCCGTCGTTTTCAGACGTTGGGCTTTTCATATAATAATTTTTGGACACTTAATAATTATATATTGTTTAAATTTAATTATTTATTTTTAAAAATAATTATTTTTTATTTTAATAAGGGTGGTATGAGAAGAATGAAAAATATAAAATATCAAAAAATAAGATTTATTAACCTTTTATGTCCTCACAAAAGGATTGGCCATAAATGATTTATACCTATTATAGGAAAGTATGAGAGCACAAAAGGTTAATTCATGGCAAAATTAAAAACTAAAAAATTGGAAAA
>JAJMZR010014152.1:0-17926 GCA_023807225.1 Epidinium caudatum
CATAAAGTAAGAAAAGTTGTAAAGAAGAAAGTTATAATTCCTAAGAGAACAGATGAAAAACCAAAAATAAATTGTGTAGAATGTAATAATGATATTCCTGTTAAAAATAATGATTCTATTAATTATTGTAATGACTGTAAAGGAGGTATATGTAATAATTGTAATAAAGATCATGATAAGAAACATCCAGAACATAATAATAATAATGTAAAATTATCAGTAATTAAACCAGATGAAGAAGAATTACCTTTAATACAATGTAATCAATGTAAAAATGAGTTAAATAAAGAGCAGCCAATTCAACATTGTCCTATATGTAAAGATTTATGTAATAATTGTGGAGATAATCATGCTATTACAAAACCAAATCATAAAATATCTCTTATTAAATATGATATACCAGAAGCATTAGCTGGTGAAAATAAAAATTTAAAAACTGATAAAAAGAAAAAACCAGTTGACAAAAAAGAAGATAAAATTGGTGATAATGAATTAGGTCCAGATGTTGAACAATATCCAAAAGTTAATTGTGCAGTATGTAATAATGATATTCCAGTCAAAAATAATTCAAATGCAAATTATTGTAATGATTGTAATGGTAATATATGTAATAGTTGTAATAAGAATCATGATAATAAATATCCAGATCATGATAAAAATAATGTAAAAGTATCAGTAATTAAACCTAATGAAGAATTACCTTTATTACAATGTAGAGGATGTAATGATAATTTAAATAAAGAACAACCAAGATTTATGCAATAATTGTGGAGATAATCATGCTCAAACAAATCCTAATCATAATTTATCTTTACTTCAATATGTTTCACCAGAAAAACCAACTGAAGAAAATCCAAATTGTGGTATGTGTGGAAATGATTTAAGTAATTTAGATCATAAGAATTGTGATAATTGTGATAGTCCATTATGTAATGAATGTGGAGATAAACATAAAGATAGAAATCCAAATCATAAAGTAAGAGTTGTAAAGAAAAAAGTTGTAATTCCTAAGAAAAAGGATGAACATGATGTAAAGGACAAGCCAAAAATAAATTGTGTAGAATGTAATAAAGATATTCCTGTTAAAAATAATGATTCTCTAAATTATTGTAATGATTGTATTGGACCCTTATGTAAAGGTTGTAATATTAATCATAATAAAAATAATCCAACTCATTTCCCCAAAAAAATTAATACTGTTTTAGTTAATCCTGAAGATAATATTTCTTCTCCATTAAAATGTAATCAATGTTATAATAGTTTAGATAATAATCTACCTTATCAACATTGCTCAAATTGCAAAAAAGATTTATGTGATGGATGTGCTAATAATCATAAAATGAAAAAACCAAACCATAAACTTAATCCAAATTTATTGATTAATAAGGAAAAACAATTACCAGAAGATAATAAAGATAAATCTTTAGGTAATGATGATTATAAAAAAGATAACAAAAAAGTTTATGATATAGCAATACCTAATGATAAATGCATTTCATGCTATAATGATTTACCAATAAATGATAATGGAGTTGTTAATCATTGTAATAATTGCAAAGGAAATTTATGTTTTAAATGTAGTAAAAATCACAAGAAAAATAATCCAGATCATAATTTATCAAAAATAAGATCAATTATTGATGATAAAGAAAGACCTTCTGATAAACCTGAAAAATGTCTTACTTGTGGAGATGCTATACAATCTTATAATAACTATCCAGTTTATAATTGTAATAATTGTAATGGAGATCTATGCGATAAATGTGGTAATGATCATTTATTAAACAAACCTAAACATAATTTATCTTTAATTAAAAGAAATAATGTTCCTGAAGATAAAAATAAAGGTAAAGTAGATGATTATAAAAAACCTGATAATTGTCAATTATGTGGAAAAAAGTCAGATAATATAAAAACATGTGATGATTGCAAACTTAATTTATGTAATGGATGTTCAAAAACTCATCAAAAAGAATTCCCAAAACATAATATATTATCAGCAGAAAATAAAATTCTTCCAGATAATTTTAATGCTCAAAATCCTAATTGTGTTCAATGCAAAAAAAATATAAAATTAAAGGATAATAATATAACAAATTATTGTAATAAATGCAAAGGTAATTTATGCGATTTATGTAAAAATACTCATAATAGTAGATATCCAAATCATATTCCAGTAAATGCAAGAGTTAATTTCTTAGATAAACCAGTAGAAGAAATTCCTGAATTGCCTCAATTTAAATGTTTAGTTTGTAAAAATGATTTATCAAATAAAATAAATGAACCAATTACTAATTGTGGCAAATGCAAAGGAAATTTATGTCCTGATTGTACTAGAAGTCATAAAAGTGAATATCCAAGACATAGATTAGAGAATACAATTTATATTCCTAAATTAGAAGGAGGAAAAGATAATAAAGATAAAGATAAATTAAATAAACCAAAAAGACCAAATATAAATGAAAATAAAGAAACCCCAGTTGATAAATGTAAATCTTGTAAAAAAGATATAAAAGAAAATGAGCCTATTAATTATTGCAGTAAGTGTAATGATAATTTATGTAGTAAATGTAATGCTTTACATTCAAAACAAAATCCAAATCATAAAACTCTTCCATTAAAAAAAGTTAAAGTAGACAATAAAAATGATATATCAAAATTAAAAGATAATAAATGTGTTACATGTGGAACAAAATTAAATAATAATACTCCATTACTTAATTGTACTAGATGCAAAGGAGATTTATGCAATAAATGTGGAAATAATCATGCTAAAACAAATCCAAATCATAAGTTAACTTTAGTTAAATATGATATACCAGAAAAACCAACGGATGAAATTCCAAATTGTAAACAATGTGGAAATGAATTGAAAAATGATTATAAACAATGTGATAATTGCAATATTCCATTATGCAAAGATTGTGGAAATAAACATGAAAAAAAGAATCCAAATCATAAAGTGAGAATTGTCAAAAAGAAGAAGCCAGTATATATTAAAGATAAAAATGAAGATAAAGTTGGTGATAATGAATTAGGTCCAGATGTTGAAAAATATCCAAAAGTAAATTGTGCAGTATGTAATAATGATATTCCAGTCAAAAATAATTCAAATGTAAATTATTGTAATGATTGTAATGGTAATATATGTAATAATTGCAATAAGAATCATGATAATAAATATCCAGATCATGATAAAAATAATGTAAAAGTATCAGTAATTAAACCAGATGAAGAATTACCTTTATTACAATGTAAAGGATGTAATAATAATTTAAATGAAGAACAACCAGTTGAACATTGTAATACATGTCAAGCAGATTTATGTAATAATTGTGGAGATAATCATGCTCAAACAAATCCTAATCATAATTTATCTTTACTTCAATATGTTTCACCAGAAAGGCCTATTGAAGAAAATCCAAATTGTGGTATGTGTGGAAATGATTTAAGTAATTTAGATCATAAGAATTGTGATAATTGTGATAGTCCATTATGTAATGAATGTGGAGATAAACATAAAGACAGAAATCCAAGTCATAAAGTAAGAGTTGTAAAGAAAAAAGTTGTAATTCATAAAAAAAAGGATGAACATGATGTAAAGGACAAGCCAAAAATAAATTGTATTGGATGCAATAATGATATTCCTGTTAAAAATAATGATTCTATTAATTATTGTAAAAGTTGTGATGGAGATTTATGTAATAAATGCAATAATAAACATGATAATAAATATCCTAATCATAAAAAAGCAAAAGTTAAAATAATTTCAGTTAAGCCAGATGAAGAATTACCTTTAAAATGCAATGAATGTGATAATAGTTTGGATACTAGTAGACCAATAGAGCATTGTTCAACATGCCAAGGAGATCTATGTGATGATTGTGGAGATGATCATTATAGGAATAAATTAGATCATAAATTATCTTTAGTTAGATATGATATACCAGAAACTGATAAAGATAAAGGAAGAGAGCCAAGAGTAAGAATTGTTAAAAAGAAGAAACCAGTATATATTAAAGATAAAAATGAAGATAATATTGAAAAATATCCAAAAGTTAATTGTTCAGTATGTAATAATGATATTCCAGTTAAAGATAATTCAAATGCAAATTATTGTAATGATTGTGATGGTAATATATGTAATAATTGTAATAAGAATCATGATAATAAATATCCAGATCATGATAAAAATAATGTGAAGGTAGCAGTAATTAAACCAGATGAAGAATTACCTTTATTACAATGTAAAGGATGTAATAATAATTTAAATAAAGAGCAACCAGTTGAACATTGTAATACATGTCAAGCAGATTTATGTAATAATTGTGGAGATAATCATGTTCAAACAAATCCTAATCATAATTTATCATTACTTCAATATGTTTCACCAGAAAGACCTATTGATGAATATCCTCATTGTGGTATGTGTGGAAATGATTTAAGTAATTTAGATCATAAGAATTGTGATAATTGTGATACTCCATTATGTAATGAATGTGGAGATAAACATAAAGATAGAAATCCAAATCATAAAGTAAGAATTGTAAAGAAGAAAGTTGTAATTCCTAAAAAAGTGGATGAACATCATGAAGTTAAAAAACCAACCATAAATTGTGTTGAATGTAATAAAGATATTCCTGTTAAAAATAATGATTCTATTAATTATTGTAATGACTGTAAAGGAAGTATATGTAATAATTGTAATAATGCTCATGATAATAAACATCCAGGGCATAATAATAATAATGTAAAATTATCAGTAATTAAACCAGATGAAGAAGAATTACCTTTATTACAATGTAATCAATGTAAAAATGATTTAAATAAAGAGCAGCCAATTCAACATTGTCCTATATGTAAAGATTTATGTAATAATTGTGGAGATAATCATGCTATTACAAAACCAAATCATAAAATATCTTTAATTAAATATGATATACCAGAAACTGATAAAGATAAAGGAAGAGAACCAAGAGTAAGAATTGTTAAAAAGAAGAAACCAGTATATATTAAAGATAAAAATGAAGATAATATTGAACAATATCCAAAAGTTAATTGTGCAGTATGTAATAATGATATTCCAGTAAAAGATAATTCAAATATAAATTATTGTAATGATTGTAATGGTAATGTATGCAATAATTGTAATAAGAATCATGATAATAAATATCCAGATCATGATAAAAATAATGTAAAAGTATCAGTAATTAAACCTAATGAAGAATTACCTTTATTACAATGTAGAGGATGTAATAATAATTTGAATAAAGAACAACCAGTTGAACATTGTAATACATGTCAAGCAGATTTATGTAATAATTGTGGAGATAATCATGCTCAAACAAATCCTAATCATAATTTATCTTTACTTCAATATGTTTCACCAGAAAGACCTATTGATGAATATCAAAATTGTGGTGTATGTGGAAATGATTTAAGTAATTTAGATCATAAGAATTGTGATAATTGTGATAGTCCATTATGTAATGAATGTGGAGATAAACATAAAGATAGAAATCCAAATCATAAAGTAAGAATTGTAAAGAAGAAAGTTGTAATTCCTAAAAAAGTGGATGAACATCATGAAGTGAAAAAACCAAAAATAAATTGTGTAGAATGTAATAATGATATTCCTGTCAAAAATAATGATTCTATTAATTATTGTAATGATTGTAAAGGAGGTATATGTAATAATTGTAATAAAGATCATGATAAAAAATATCCAGGTCATAATAATAACAATGTGAAATTGTCAGTAATTAAACCAGATGAAGAAGAATTACCTTTAATACAATGTAATCAATGTAAAAATGAGTTAAATAAAGAGCAGCCAATTCAACATTGTCCTATATGTAAAGATTTATGTAATAATTGTGGAGATAATCATGCTATTACAAAACCAAATCATAAAATATCTTTAATTAAATATGATATACCAGAAACTGATAAAGATAAAGGAAGAGAACCAAGAGTAAGAATTGTTAAAAAGAAGAAACCAGTATATATTAAAGATAAAAATGAAGATAATATTGAACAATATCCAAAAGTTAATTGTGCAGTATGTAATAATGATATTCCAGTAAAAGATAATTCAAATGTAAATTATTGTAATGATTGTAATGGTAATGTATGTAATAATTGTAATAAGAATCATGATAATAAATATCCAGATCATGATAAAAATAATGTAAAGGTATCAGTAATTAAGCCAAATGAAGAATTACCTTTATTACAATGTAAAGGATGTAATAATAATTTAAATAAAGAACAACCAGTTGAACATTGTAATACATGTCAAACTGATTTATGTAATAATTGTGGAGATAATCATGCTCAAACAAATCCTAATCATAATTTATCATTACTTCAATATGTTTCACCAGAAAGACCTATTGAAGAAAATCCAAATTGTGGTATGTGTGGAAATGATTTAAGTAATGTAGATCATAAGAATTGTGATAATTGTGATAGTCCATTATGTAATGAATGTGGAGATAAACATAAAGATAGAAATCCAAATCATAAAGTAAGAATTGTGAAGAAGAAAGTTGTAATTCCTAAAAAAGTGGATGAACATCATGAAGTGAAAAAACCAACCATAAATTGTGTAGAATGTAATAAAGATATTCCTGTTAAAAATAATGAACCTCTAAATTATTGTAATGATTGTATTGGGCCATTATGTAAAGGTTGTGATATTAATCATAATAAAAATAATCCTACTCATTTCCCCAAGAAAATTAATACTATTTTAGTTAATCCTGAAGATAATATTTCCTCTCCATTAAAATGCAATCAATGCTCAAAAAATTTAGAAAGCAAATTACCTTATCAACATTGCTCAAGTTGCAAACAAGATTTATGTGAAGGATGTGCCAATAATCATAAAATGAAAAAACCAAATCATAAACTTACTCCAAATTTACTGATTAAAGATGAAAGTCAATTACCAGTTGATAATAAAGGTAAATCATTAACTAATGATGATTATAAAAAAGATAATAAAAATGTTTATGATATAACAATACCTAATGATAAATGCATATCATGTTACAATGATTTACCAATAAATGATAATGGAGTTGTTAATCATTGTAATAATTGCAAAGGAAATTTATGTTTTAAATGTAGTAAAAATCACAAGAAAAATAATCCAGATCATAATTTATCAAAAATAAGATCAATTATTGATGATAAAGAAAGACCTTCTGATAAACCTGAAAAATGTCTTACTTGTGGAGATGCTATACAATCCTATAATAACTATCCAGTTTATAATTGTAATAATTGCAATGGTGATTTATGCGATAAATGTGGTAATGAACATTTATTAAACAAACCTAAACATAATTTATCTTTAATTAAAAGAAACATTGTTCCTGATGATAAAAATAAAGGTAAAGTAGATGATTATAAAAAGCCTGATAATTGCCAATTATGTGGAAAAAAGTCAGATAGTATAAAAACATGTGATGATTGCAAGCTTAATCTATGCAATGGATGTTCAAAAACTCATCAAAAAGAATTCCCAAAACATAATATATTATCACCAGAAGATAAAAATCTTGCAGATAATTATAATATTCAAAATCCTAATTGCGTTCAATGCAAAAAAAATATAAAATTAAAGGATAATAATATAACAAATTATTGTAATAAATGCAAAGGTAATTTATGCGATTTATGTAAGAATACTCATAATAGTAGATATCCAAATCATATTCCAGTAAATGCTAGAGTTAATTTCTTAGATAAACCAGTAGAAGAAATTCCTGAACTACCTCAATTTAAATGTTTAGTTTGTAAAAATAATATTGCAGATAAAATTAATGAGCCTATTACAAATTGCAATAAATGCAAAGGAAGTTTATGTTCTGATTGTAGTAGAACACATAAAAGCGAATATCCAAGACATATATTAGAGAATAAATTATATATTCCTAAATTAGAAGGAGGAAAAGATAATAAAGATAAATTAAATAAATTAAAACAATTAAATAAAAAAGAAACCCCAGTTGATAAATGTAAATCATGTAAAAAAGATATAAAAGAAAATGAGCCTATTAATTATTGTAGTAAATGTAATGATAATTTATGCACTAAATGTAATGCTTTACATTCAAAACAAAATCCAACTCATAAAACTCTTCCATTAAAAAAAGTTAAAGTAGACAATAAAAATGATATATCAAAATTAAAAGATAATAAATGTGTTACATGTGGAACAAAATTAAATAATAATACTCCATTACTTAATTGTACTAGATGCAAAGGAGATTTATGCAATAAATGTGGAAATAATCATGCTAAAACAAATCCAAATCATAAATTAGCTTTAGTTAAATATGATATACCAGAAAAACCAAAGGATGAAATTCTAAATTGTAAACAATGTGGAAATGAATTGAAAAATGATTATATACAATGTGATAATTGTGATATTCCATTATGCAAAGATTGTGGAAATAAACATGAAAAAAAGAATCCAAATCATAAAGTGAGAATTGTTAAAAAGAAGAAACCAGTATATATTAAAGATAAGAAAGAGGATAAAATTGGTGATAATGAATTAGGTCCAGATGTTGAAAAATACCCAAAAGTTAATTGTGCAGTATGCAATAATGATATTCCAGTCAAAAATAATTCAAATGTAAATTATTGTAATGATTGTAATGGTAATATATGTAATAATTGTAATAAGAATCATGATAATAAATATCCAAATCATGATAAAAATAATGTACAATTATCAGTAATTAAGCCAAATGAAGAATTACCTTTATTACAATGCAATCAATGCAAAAATGATTTAAATGAAGAACAACCTATTCAACATTGTAATACATGTCAAACTGATTTATGCAATAATTGTGGAAATAATCATGCTCAAACAAAGCCAAATCATAAATTATCTTTAACTCAATATATTTTACCAGAAAGACCTATTGAAGAATATCCTAATTGTGGTATGTGTGGAAATGATTTAAATGGAATACCTCATAAGAATTGTGAAAATTGTGATACACCATTATGTAATGAATGTGGAGATAAGCATAAAGATAGAAATCCAAATCATAAAGTAAGAATTGTAAAGAAGAAAGTTGTAATTCCTAAGAAAATAGAAGAACATCATGAAGTTAAAAAACCAACCATAAATTGTGTAGAATGTAATAATGATATTCCTGTTAAAAATAATGATTCTATTAATTATTGTAATGTTTGTAATGGAAATATATGTAATAATTGTAATAAGAATCATGATTATAATTATCCAGATCATGATTTGTATGATGTAAAAGTATCAGTAATTAAGCCAGATGAAGAATTACCTTTATTACAATGTAAAGGATGTAATGATAATTTAAATAAAGAACAACCAGTTGAACATTGTAATACATGTCAAACTGATTTATGTGATAATTGTGGAGAAAATCATGTTCAAACAAATCCTAATCATAATTTATCTTTAGTTCAATATGTTTCACCAGAAAGGCCCATTGATGAATATCCTAATTGTGGTATGTGTGGAAATGATTTAAGTAATTTAGAACATAAGAATTGTGAAAATTGTGATACACCATTATGTAATGAATGTGGAGATAAACATAAAGAAAGAAATCCAAATCATAAAGTAAGAATTGTAAAGAAGAAAGTTGTAATTCCTAAGAAAATAGAAGAACATCATGAAGTTAAAAAACCAACCATAAATTGTGTTGAATGTAATAATGATATTCCTGTTAAAAATAATGATTCTATTAATTATTGTAAAAGTTGTGATGGAGATTTATGTAATAAATGCAATAATAAACATGATAATAAATATCCTAATCATAAAAAAGCAATTGTTAAAGTTATTTCAGTTAAACCAGATGAAGAATTACCTTTGAAATGCAATGAATGTAATAATAGTTTGGATACTAGTAGACCAATAGAGTATTGTTCAACATGCCAAGGAGATCTATGTGATAATTGTGGAGATGATCATTATAGAACAAAATTAGATCATAAACTAACTTTAGTTAGATATGATATACCAGAAACTGATAAAGATAAAGGAAGAGAACCAAGAGTAAGAATTGTTAAAAAGAAGAAACCAGTATATATTAAAGATAAAAATGAAGATAATATTGAACAATATCCAAAAGTTAATTGTGGAATATGTAATAATGATATTCCAGTCAATAATAATTCAAATGTAAATTATTGTTATGATTGTGATGGTAATATATGTAATAATTGTAATAAGAATCATGATAATAAATATCCAGATCATGATAAAAATAATGTAAAGGTAGCAGTAATAAATCCAAATGAAGAATTACCTTTATTACAATGTAAAGGATGTAATAATAATTTAAATAAAGAACAACCAGTTGAGCATTGTAATACATGTCAAAAAGATTTATGTAATAATTGTGGAGATAATCATGCTCAAACAAATCCTAATCATGATTTATCTTTAGTTCAATATGTTTTACCAGAAGGACCTATTGAAGAATATCCTAATTGTGGTATGTGTGGAAATGATATAATAGATTCAGAATTATATAAAATATGTGAAAATTGTGATACACCTTTATGTAAAGATTGTGGAGATAAACATAAAGATAGAAATCCAAATCATAAAGTAAGAATTGTAAAGAAGAAAGTTGTAATTCCTAAGAAAATAGAAGAACATCATGAAGTTAAAAAACCAAAAATAAATTGTGTAGAATGTAATAATGATATTCCTGTCCAAAATAATGATTCTATTAATTATTGCAATGATTGTGATGGTAATATATGTAATAATTGTAATAAGAGTCATGATAATAAATATCCAAATCATGACAAAAATAATGTAATATTATCAGTAATTAATCCAAATGAAGAATTACCTTTATTGGAATGTAATCAATGCAAAAATGATTTAAATGAAGAACAACCAGTTCAACATTGTAGTACATGTCAAACTGATTTATGTAATAAATGCGGAAATAATCATGCTCAAACAAAACCAAATCATAAATTATCTTTGGTTCAATATATTTTACCAGAAGGACCTATTGAAGAATATCCAAATTGTGGTATGTGTGGAAATGATATAATAGATTCAGAATTATATAAAATATGTGAAAATTGTGATACACCTTTATGTAAAGATTGTGGAGATAAACATAAAGATAGAAATCCAAATCATAAAGTAAGAATTGTAAAGAAGAAAGTTGTAATTCCTAAGAAAATAGAAGAACATCATGAAGTTAAAAAACCAAAAATAAATTGTGTAGAATGTAATAATAATATTCCTGTTAAAAATAATGATTCTATTAACTATTGCACTGATTGTAATGGAAATGTATGTAATAATTGTAATAAGAATCATGATAATAAATATCCAGACCATGATATAAATAATGTACAATTATCAGTAATTAAACCAAACGAAGAATTACCTTTATTACAATGTAAAGGATGTAATAATAATTTAAATAAAGAACAACCAGTTGAGCATTGTAATACATGTCAAAAAGATTTATGTAATAATTGTGGAGATAATCATGCTCAAACAAATCCTAATCATGATTTATCTTTAGTTCAATATGTTTTACCAGAAGGACCTATTGAAGAATATCCTAATTGTGGTATATGTGGAACTAATTTAAATGATTTACATAAGAATTGTGATAATTGTGATACTCCATTATGTAATGAATGTGGAGATAAACATAAAGATAGAAATCCAAATCATAAAGTAAGAATTGTTAAAAGGAATAAGCCTATATATATTAAAGTTAAAAATGAAAATGAACTAGTACCAAAAGATGGAAAATCTATTCCTCAATTCTTCTGCGTTTTATGTGATAAAAGCATTCCTACTAAAAATAATTCAAATGTAAATTATTGTAATGATTGTAATGGTAATGTATGTAATAATTGTAATAAGAATCATGATAATAAATATCCAGATCATGTTAAAAATAATGTAAAATTATCAGTAATTAATCCAAATGAAGAATTACCTTTATTACAATGTTATCAATGTAAAAATGATTTAAATGAAGAACAACCAATTCAACATTGTAAAACATGTCAAACAGATTTATGCAATAAATGTGGAGATAATCATGCTCAAACAAATCCTAATCATAAAATATCTTTAATTAAATATATTTTACCAGAAAGATCTATTGATGAATATCCAAATTGTGGGAAATGTGGAAAAGATATAAAAGATTCAGAATTGTATAAAATATGTGATAATTGTGATATACCTTTATGTAAAGATTGTGAAGATAATCATAAAGATAGAAATCCAAACCATAAAGTAAGGATAGTTAAAAAAAAAGTTATTATACCTAAGAAAATAGAAGAGCATCATCAAATTAAAAAGCCAACAATAAATTGTGTAGAATGTAATAAATATATTCCAATTAAAAATAATGGAAATATTAATTATTGTAATGAATGTATAGGTAATTTATGTAATGAATGCAATGATAATCATAGCTATAGTCATCCAAATCATAAAAATTATAAAATGAATGTAGTTATTGAAGATTCTCCAATTCAAAATAGAAATATTTTAAAATGTCAATTATGTGATAAAGATTTTGATAATTCTGTCTATAATTGTTCAAATTGTCTACAAGATTTTTGTGATAAATGTATAATTAGTCATAATAGAAAACATCCAAAGCATAAGATAATTTATAAAGTATATATTAATAAAGATAATTACTTAACTGAACCATTAAAATCTTCAAAATATCAAATATTACCTAGCACTGATGATGACAAAAATAGAATAAATAAATATGATTTGTCAATACCAAATGATAAGTGTATATCATGTT
This sequence comes from Epidinium caudatum, assembly GCA_023807225.1. Classification (NCBI taxonomy): domain Eukaryota; phylum Ciliophora; class Litostomatea; order Entodiniomorphida; family Ophryoscolecidae; genus Epidinium; species Epidinium caudatum. Next base: position 12,837 of record JAJMZR010014152.1, read on the forward strand.
ACAAAAATTTGAGTGTAAATGATAATGGAATTATTAATCATTGTAATAATTGTTTAGGAAATTTATGTCATACATGTAATAAAAATCACAAAAATGAGAATCCAAATCATGAAATATCCTCATTTAAAATAATAGTTGACAAAGAGCCTTATAATAAAAAAGGAGAATGTAATAGTTGTGGAGAAAGTATAAATTATATTAATAATTATCCTATTTATAATTGTGAGAATTGTAAAGGAGACCTTTGTGATAAATGTGGTAATGAACATCCTTTGAAAAAGCCAAAACATAGAATAATTATAGTTAAAAGAAAATATTTAACTGATGATGGAAGATATGATACAGAAATAGATAATGAAGATTATAAACCAGATAGCGAAATAATTAAAGATTCAAAAGATGATAATTGCCAATTATGTGGAAAAGATATTGATAGTAATATGATTAATAAATGTGATGATTGCAAACTTAATTTATGTAATGGATGTACTATACCTCATCAGAAAAAATATAAAAATCATAGAATAATAATAATAAAAAAAGTAAAAAGAGAAGATAAGGATGAAAATGGCAATGAAGATGATAAATATATTAAAAAAACAAAATGTGTTCAATGTAAAAAGTATATTAGTTTAAATAATAATGGTATAGTTAGTTATTGCAGTCAATGTAATGGCAATTTATGTGAAGGATGCAATAATACTCATAATACTAAATATCCAAAGCATAGTCAAATAAGTACAAAAGTAGTATATTTTGAAAAACCAAAAGAAGAATTGGAAGAATTACCACAATTTAAATGTTTAGTTTGCAGTAAAAATTTAAGTGATAAAGTAGATGAGCCAATTTCTACTTGTTATAGATGTAAAGGAAGCTTATGCCCAGAATGCAGCAGAAGCCATAATAGTGAATTCCCAAGACATAAATTAGAATATAAGACATATATTCCAAAGAAAACTTATGAAGATAATAAAGATAAAGAAAAAGAGAAAGATGAAAATAAGTCTAGATATGAAATTTGCATTTTATGCAAAAAAGATATACCTTTTAATGATAAGGATTCTGTTAATCATTGTAAAAAATGTGATGGAAATGTATGTGATAATTGCATTAAGACCCATTCTAAAAATAATCCAAATCATAAAATGATTCCAATTAGAAAAGTTATAATTAAGAAATATAAACCTTCTGATAAACCAACTATGAAATGTGTTACTTGTAAAAATATATTAACTAATATAGATAGAGATACTCCAATAATTAATTGTACCCAATGTAAAGGAGATTTATGCAATAAATGTTTAAATGAACATACTTCAACAAAACCAAATCATAAATTATCTTTAATTAAATATGTTTTATCAGAACCAACAAAAACAGATGAACCATCGAATTGTGGAAAATGTGGAAAAGATATAAAGGATTCAGAATTATATAAAATATGTGAAAATTGTGATATACCTTTATGTAAAGATTGTGATGATAAACATAAAGATAGAAATCCAAATCATAGAGTGAGAGTTGTAAAAAGGAAAATTATTATTCCTAAAAAAATAGATGAAGATAATAAATATGAAGGTCTAAATGTAAGATGTATTAAATGCGATAAAAATATGCCAGTTAAAAATAATGAATATTATAATTATTGTAATGAATGTGTTGGAAATTTATGTAATGAATGTAATAGGAATCATAATAATAAATACCCAAAACATAAGAAAATAAATATTAAGCATATTATTGTTGATGCTCCTAAAGAATTAAAATGTACAAGATGCAAAGTTGAGCTAAATGATAAAGTTAATAAACCTATTAATTATTGCTCTCATTGTAATGGAAATATATGTGAGAGATGTTCTAATGATCATATAAGAACAAAACCAAATCATAAAATAACATTAATTAAATATATTATAAATAGGAAGGCTCCAAAAGAGAAAAAAATAGAAATAAATTGTAATCAATGTGGAATAAGTTTAGAAGGAAATGATAATTATATTGGAAGAATTAATGCATGTGAAAAATGCCAAGTTAATTTATGTGATACATGTAAGGATAATCATGGAAGAAATCATCCTGATCATAAATTAGTAGTTATAAAAAAAAAAGTTATTAAAAAGGTGGAAAATGATGATGATAAGAGTTCAAAAATATTTGAAGATAAAGATAAATGTATAAAATGTAGAAGAATAATAATAATAAGAAATGGCAAAAGAATAAATTATTGTGAAAATTGTAAAGGAAATATATGTGATGTTTGTAATGATTTACATTATGCAGATAATCCGGGACATACCGTATTGCATCCAAAGATTAAATTATTTAAACAAGAAGAAGATTATTCTAATATTCCTGAATTACAATGTAAATTATGTGATAAAAACTTAAGTAATAAAGTTGATTCCCCAATTAATTTCTGTGAAAATTGCCAAGGAAATTTATGTAATAAATGCTCTTTAAGACATATTAATGAATATCCTACTCATAAGTCTGAATTAAAAATGTATATGTCTGATAATCAACAAGGAATATATTATATTCAAGGTTATAATTGCTTAAGTTGTGGAAATAAGATAAAAGTAATGAATAATGGAGAAATTAAACTTTGTAAAGATTGTAAAGGATATTTATGTGATAAATGTGAAAATCAACATAATTATTTAAATCCTGGACATGATAAAAAAATATTTAATACTCAAATTTTAGAGAAAGAAAAAGAAGGCTTTAGAATACCTAAATTAATATGTCTATCATGCAATAAAAATATGGAAGATAAAATAAATAAGAATATTGACTATTGTGGAAATTGCAATGGTGTTCTATGCAAAGATTGTAAAATTAATCATAATCCAAAACATGGATTAAGAATCAGAAAATATATATTCGTTGAACCAAATTTAAAAAATAAAGATAATTATAATATTCCTGATGATGAGAATAAAAAGAAATGTATTGGTTGTAAAAAGAAAGTAATTAAAGTAAATGATACAAATTATTATTGTAATCAATGTAAGGGAGAATTATGTGATTCATGTAATTATAATCATAATAAGGAATTCCCTAGACATAATTTAATAATAAAGAAATATAAAGCAGAAAAAATTAAAGAACCAGATGAAGAACAAATTAAAAAAGTAAGTTATAATATTGATGATGATAATGATGATAATGCTAATAAAAAGAATTATTCTTATAAATATAATTATAAATGTATGTCATGTAATGAAGATTTATCATTATTAGATGAAAATTCAAATATTAATCAATGTTGTGATTGTAAAGGTAATTTATGTCTAAAATGTTCTAAGAATCATAATAAAAATCATAAATTAAATCAAATAAGAATTAAGATATATAAAGGTAAAATAAATAAATTAGGTTCTTCTTGCGTTTCTTGTAGAGATAAAGTAAATAATGAAACTCCATATTTTACTTGTGAAAATTGTCAAGGTGATTTATGTAATAAATGTAGTTATGGTCATTATAAATTAAAGCCAAATCACAAGATTTATTTTGTAAGATTTAAATATAATACTCAAATTGGAGATGAAGATAAACCTAAAGAAAAGAAAGTATTTTTGAATTGTGGAGTGTGTTCTAAAAGCATAGAAAAAGGTAAAAATGTTTATTGTAATACTTGTCGAGATAATTTATGTGAAGAATGTTATAATATTCATTATAAGAACTATCCAAATCATATAATAAAAATATCTAAAGGTTATTATCAAAAAGAGCAAAAAGATAGAAATGAAGCAAATAGAAATAATTGCAAAGTATGTAATAGGAGATTGAACAAACAAAATAATACATATTTCTGTAGTAAATGCCAAGGTGGTTTATGTATTTCATGCTCATATAATCATAAGAATGCATATCCTGGTCATTCAATTGTAATAAAAGAAAATAATAATGAATTAGGAGAAATTAGTGAATTAAAAAGAAATAATCTAAGTATGGATTTACGTGTAAAATCAAAAGGAGAGCATTGCAATTCATGTGGTATATCTTTACTTAATAGAATTAATGTTACTTCTTATAATTGTGATTATTGCGATGATTCTTTCTGTAATAAATGCATTAATTCTCATTATAAATTATTCCCAGACCATAATAAATCTTTAATAAAGTCTGAAAAAAAAGAGCACCATAAAACTATTTCACAAGACATTATTCCATCATATAATTTTACTTTTGGTTCTGAAAATGAAGAAAAATGTACTCAATGTCAAATTAATAAACCAGTTTTTTATTGTAATCAATGTAAATTTAAATTTTGTAAAGAATGTAAAGTAAAACATTATAGTAAATATTCTTCTCATACAATAGTTACATATAAACCAATTTCAATTTCAAAAGTAGGTATAAGGAAATCTATAGATACAAGAAATATTAATTTAAAAGATGAAGAATTAAGTAATAAAAATAATATTAATATGACTGAAATAAAAGATAGAGAAAGGAAAGAAAAAAAAGAAGAAAAAGAAAGGAAGATAAATGATTATTCTTGCTTTATGTGTAAAATGCCTCATTCAAAATATCCTTTAAGAATTTATTATACTTGTTCTGATTGTAAAAATTATATTTGTAGTAATTGTAAAAAGAATCATGATGTAAAATATTATTCTCATATTTTGGCTAATCCTCATAAATTTGGAGAAGATGTAAAAATAGAAGATAGTCAAAATCATAGAAGATATGCATCTGTTGGAGCAAGGAATATTAAAAGAGTAAAAAAAGCCCAAGAAGAAAAGCGTAGATGTTCAAGACTTGTAAGATTAGAATCCAAGAAAAACTTTTGCATAAATTGCAAAAAAGCCGATAAAAAACTTAATATGTGTAAGAAATGCAATAAAAGTTATTGCCCAAAATGCATTAAAGATGGTCAACATAAATGCTTTTAAAGATGAAAAATGAGTTAGTTTAAATAATTTAAAATATTTAATGAGTTTATTTAATTATAATGAAAAATCTCAATTAATTTATTTTTCTTTTTTATTTCCTTTAAATAATTTAATTTTTTTATTCTAAATGAAAAAAAAAATTTAAAATAAATAATGGGGATTGGGTATTGGGGATTGGGGATTGGGGAT
>JAJMZR010014153.1:0-17900 GCA_023807225.1 Epidinium caudatum
GCCCCCCATGAGTCCAAAACACCAATCCCTAATCCCCATTTTTTTATTGAATGCTTTTTAGGAAAAAAATAAATTGCACAGACTATATTAACTTTTATAAATAAAATATATTTTTAAAACTAAAATACTACAATTAATAATAGGTAATAATTTTAAAATTGATTTAATAAAAATAATAACAATGGAAAATTCACTTTCATATAATTATATTCAAGTAGGAAAAGAAATATGGTACAAAAATAGGCAAGATTCCCCTACAGACATGCCATACTTATTATCAAAGGTAAAATCAAAAAATAATTCAAAACAAATATGTATTTTGGCAAATGGTGAATCAGTTCAATATTCAAATACTTTGCCTTATTTTAATAATGCAAACATTAATGTAGATGATTTATCAGTATTAGATGAAATCAATGAAATGGATATACTGAATAACTTATTAAATAGATTTTCTTCTAAATTTTATTTCACAAATATTGGAGATATTTTATTATTCCTAAATCCATATGCTAACAAAGAGCAAATATATTCAGAGGAAATACTGTCTTTGTATAATAAAAAAAACTTTGAAATAAAGAATACATTATATATTGAGTCTCACACATATAAAAATATGTATAATATAATCAAGAAATTAAAGCATGGTAAGGCAAATAAACAAACAGTATTAATTCAAGGAGAAAATTGCACTGGAAAAAGTGAAATAATTAATCAGTCTATTAGATATGTTTTAAATTATTTCAGAACTATGAACAATCCAAAAAAAAGTGGAAGCAATAGTAATAGTATCAATAATGGAAATAATGATGATTATATTGTCTTTGAAAATAATACTAATAATGAGATAAATGAGATTAATGGTGAGTATGAGAAAATAGATGAAGATGTTTATTTATTTAACTCAGAGGATGAAGGCACAAATAATGATGAAGGATTTTATAGTATTTTTAATTATAAAATAAATCAAGGTTTATTTAATAATATTCCAAAAAAAATTATTGCAAGTGTCATTGTATTAGAAGCATTTGGAAATGCCAAAACTCTGAACAATAATAATTCTACACGTATAATAAAATATATAAAACTAAAAATAAATCAAGCCTTTACTAAATTAACTGGGGCGGAAATATTTGCTTTTTTATATGATAAAAATAGAGTTTCTAATATTGAATCAAATAAAGGAAATAATTTTAATATATTTTATTATTTATTAAATTGTGGAAATAATGATTTATTACAAAAATTATTTTTGTTTTCTGATAATGTAGCTAATTATTATTATTTAATAAGAGATAATAAAACAATAGATAATAGCCTATATAATAAGAATAAATTTAAGGAATTAAAAGAAGCTTTAATAATATTGGGATTTAACAATGGAGAAATGTTCAGTATTTTTAAAATAATATCAGCTATTATCCTTCTAGGTAATACTGAAATAAGAATCGATGATGATCTGAAATTAATTGTTAACAAAAATGAATATTTTTTAAATATATGCAATTTATTAAATATTGATAGTAATGAATTTATTTCAGCCTTAATAAACCAAGAAGCATCTTTAGGAAATAATTACTATTATAATAATGACAATATTCTCTACCATAAAAGCACCTATAATTATTATAATGGGAATGATGAGATACAAAGAATGAAAAATAATTTTTGTAATGAATTATATAATCAATTATTTTTATGGATAGTGAACAAAATAAATAATAATATTAATTATAGTTCATCTTTTGATAATGAAGGTGAGAAAAGTATAACATTTTTTGATTTCTGTGGATATGAAAATGATTATTCATATAAATATAACAATATTATATATCTTAATTCATTAGAACAATTATTTATAAATTATATAAATGAATTGATGTTCTATTTTTACTTGAAAGATTACTATTTAACTAATTTAAAATTTTTCCAAAAAGAAGGTGTGGACTACATCGCTGACAAAGTTTCAAGTGAATATGACAACAAAAAAGATATATTAAACAGCATAAACTATCTATTTAATGAAATAAAAAATATGCAAAATGATCGTGATATAAAAACTTTCATATCAAATTTAGAAAAAGATAAATATTGTCAGGGTTCAAAAAAAAAGTATAAAAAAGTTAAATATAATAGAATGATCAAAAACTCATCAAATCCAAATTATTTTTTGATACATCATACCAGTGAAGATGTGTTCTATAATATGAATGGGTTTTTAAATAAAAATAACAATAATTTTATACCTTGGAGTCTCTTAGATTGTTTACTTAAAAGCAAAAATCCCATAATAAGAAATATATATAAAAATAACAGAATAAATACCATAAGTATAAATGTAAATAATTCAGATTATAAATCCAACCATTATAATAATTATAATTATAATTATGAGAATATAATAAATAATGGATTTGTTACTTTAGGTGATGAATATAAATGTTTTATTAAAGATATAAAAAAAGAGATAAAACAAAGTCAAAGAAGTTATATAATATGTCTCAAAAGTAATCAAAATAAAAAACCTCAAATATTCAATCCCAATTATATTTTCAATCAGTTAAAATATTTTAATTTATTATTTTCTATTAAACAATTAGAACAAAATTTTTATCCTATACTGTATAGTTTTGTAGATTTTTATAATAAATTCAAAATAACTCAAGAAGGAAATATCGTTAATGAACTTGAAGAAACATTAAGATACAATATTGATTCAAATAGTACAAGTATAAATGACTTATATAAAAAAGAATGTTTGAATATTATAAATGATTTAATTAATTACAATAATAAAAACAATAAAGATAATATTATAATAATAAACGATGATTTAATTCTATTCGGAAAAAATAAAATTTTAATGAAGGAAAAACTTTATAATGTTTTGGAGCAAGAAAAAAACAGGAGAATTGAGTATAAGACCAAAGCTACAAAAATTATTATATTAGGACTAAATTATATTAAAAATAGACGATATTTCTTTGAATTAAAAAATAAAATATTGAATGAAAAAGTATCAAAGATCCAAGCCTTGGTTAAGGGATTTGCAGAAAAAAACAAAATGGAAAAATATAACGGTCTCATGTTTATATTACAAAATTCTTTAAGAGTATTAAATGCTAAAAAAAAGTTTAATGACCTTGAAAAAAACAGAAATATTATTCTTGTTCATTTAGAAATATATTTGAATAAAATTATAAAAAGAAACTTAAAGAATAGTATGCCCCCAGAAAGTCCGGATCACAAGGAGAAAATTTTGGACAGGATAGAGAACTATACATGTTTTAGCAATTATTTGGAAAAAAGCCAAGATATGTTAAAGACTAATCATGCAAATGGGGATAACAACAATTCATCAGAAGGAATAAATTCAAAAAATAATCAAATAGACAATAACAAAAATGCTTCAGACAATAATTTAGATAATGATAATAAAAAAGAAATTGGAAATGAAAACAATCCAAATGATAATAATAATAATATAAAAGACAAAGATAATAATAATAAAGATGCAAACAAAGAAAATGAAAGTAAGAAAGAAGAAGACAAAAAACTTAAATCAAATGGAGATAAGGAGAAAAAAAAATCTTCAAAAAAGGATAAAAGATTAACCATTTTTAGCGTTAATAGTGCTGAAGATTTTTTAAAAGGAATGAATAAGATGAATGATTTAAATAAAAAATTAAATTTAAATAAAGATAAAAGTAATAATGGAAATGAAGTTAATACAATGGAAATTTTTACGAAATTAAATATTTTGAAAAGAGAACCCAAGCCTTTAAATGTTGAGCAGATAAAAAATAAAGCGGGAGTGAAGGTACTTCAAGAAAATTGCTTATTATATAAAATAAAAAAAAAGAAAAAAGGAATAAAAGCAATTTTTAATCATTCTTATTCTATATTAGTTTCAAGATATTATTCAGCCTTGAAAAAAGAAGTAAGAATCATCCAAAAATTTTTTAAAAAATATAAAGAAAGACAAGATATTCTTAATGGTGCGATGCTTAGAAAAATGAACTATATCTCAAATAGCATAGATGAAACTGATAATAAAATTAATAAAATATTATTCCCATATAGAAAAAAGAATTTGAATATAAATCCAAATAAAGAATCCAATAATATTATTAATAATGAAAATAATGATAGAAATAATAGTTTTCATAATAGCAATAAAACTATAAATGATAAAGATAATAAAACCCTTTTAAGTACTTATGAAAAATATAAAAAATATAAAAAAAGAAAACAATTATATAAAAATTCAAGTCAAAGCAAATTGTCTATGAATAGTTTGGATAAAAACAAAAAAAATGATATTGGAAATGTGAAGTCAATGTCGACTAAAATACGTGACAAAAAAAATAGTAATTTAAACCAATTGAAAGAAGAAGAAGAAAAGGATATGAATTATTCTTCCAATTCCGAAAAAGAAGATGGGTATAACGAAGCACCTAAAATAATTAAAAATATACCAAATTTATCACTTTCTTCTACTACTAATAATCAGACAAATGATTATGAGCCTAAATATTATGATAATAAATTATATTTTTTATCTAAAATTATTGATTTTGATATTTTAAGTGATATTTCATATGGTGACGAAATTGACGAAACATTTTGGGTAAAAGAATATATAAAAATATATGAATATAATTTGAATAATAAAACCCCTATACAACAAATATATCTTAGTGATACTCATACTTTGCTGATAAATAATAAAGGAAATATTTTTTTCTTTGGATTCAATGATAAAGGACAATGTGGCCAAAATATTGAAAATTATATAAGTACAGAGAATGAAAATAAAAGCAAGAACTTAAACTTTAATTATTTTTCTTCTGATATGGCTATATCTTTTTATAAATATTATAGTAGTATTTATGGAAATATAAATGAAGCCATTTTGGGAGATGGATATACTTTAATTTTGAATGATAAAGGTAAAGTATATACTTTTGGTGACTATTTTCAAATAAATATTCAAAATAATTCCAATAATAACGTTATAAGTAATTCAATAATTAACAACAATAGAAGTATAATAAATATAAAAAGCATTAATGGAAGAGGAAATATAAATATATATTTAACAAAAAATAATAACTTATTTTTTAATTTAACATCAAATAAAAAATTTATCATTAATAACTCTACCAATAATAATATTAACTGCACTAATTTTTACAGTCAAAATATTCCCATACAAATATTTATAGATAAAAGAATAAAAATCGCTTCAATATCATGTGGGTATAATTTTTATATTTTACTATCAAAACAAGGGAAAGTGTACGGGGGCGGGTCCAACGACCATGGGGAGCTATGTACCAAAGATAATATAAATCCGAGATTTACCCCCGAAGAAATAATTGAAGTATCAAAATTAAAAGAAAAAACAATTCAGGTAAGTTGCGGATTTAAGCATGTTATTATTTTGACATCAAACAATAACGTTTATGGCTGGGGAAATAACTCTTTTGGCCAATTATTTTCAGGACAAGTAAATACAAAGTCTGAAATTAATAAATTAAACAATGAAAATAAAAGAAAAATAATTCAAATATGCGCTGGGTTTAGAAGTTCTTTTATTATGAATGATATAAATGAGATATATTATTTTGGAGTATTAAATAGAAATAAAAAGAATATAACGGGAGAACCTGAACAAGTCTTTATTGAGGAGAAAAATAACGAATATGGTAATAAAAATAAATTTATTCCTGTGAAAATAAATTCAAGGTGGAATAAACAAATTTCGTTGCTTTATGTAACATTTGCTGATATACGAAATTTCTCATTTAAAACTGAATATAGTAAAAATAAAATTGAGAATGAAAAATTAAAAGATATTTTAACTGTTTTATCCTCTAAGTGGTTAGCAAATACAATAAAAGTTCCATACATTCAGGAAATAAGCCAATATTTTAACAAAAATTATATGGATAAGCCTGATAAAACAGCGAAAGTACATTATTATTAAAATATAAATAGTTCACTTTTTTTATATAATATATTTTTTTCATAATAAATAATTAATCATTAAATCTAAAAAAGAATACTATAATTCTAAAGAATAAATAGATAATTTTGTTATTTTATCCTAATATTTTGTTTTAAAAAGTATGAAAATCTTAATCAATTTTTTTTGGAAAAATAATGAAAAAAAATTTAAATAATTTTTTTTAATACAAATCTGAAAAATCAAACCTTATTAAGAAAAGAAGAGAATTTTATTTAAATGAAAGAATAATAAAAATACAAATAAATTAATGTATCATCAATATATATATGTCAATAATTTAAAAAAAAGCAATCATTGGCTTCATTCATAAATTCTTATTTTCCCATAATTCGCAATATAAAATTATTATAGTAAAAAACTTATTAATTCTTTACTTATAGGAATATCATTTTTGACATATTTATCAGTTTCATTTTTTTGTTTTTCTTGTGCAAATTTATTAAAGATTTGTTCAAGAGAAGAAAGTTGTAAAGAATATTGACTTATATTATATTTTGATTTATTTTCTTCAATAAGCTCAAAGAGAAATCCAATGGATTTCTCTCCTTCATTTTTATTTCTTTTTATTTTAAAAATGAAGTTATTTTCTCCACAATCAACACAATAAATTACATCAAAATAATTAGTTATATTATTAATCATACCTAAAACATTCTTTAAATAATATACCCATAAAAAGATTATATCAAATGAAACATTTCCTTGATTTTCCAATTCTTCAAAAATATTTTTTCCAAATGAATTTTTATTAATAAGTTTGATATAATTTTCTAAGCCATATAACTTTAATGATTCTTCTAAAGTATTTATATATATATTTTTCTTTTTATCTTCATCATTTACTTTAAATAAATTGTATAAATAGTCAACATCTGGCGTACTTATTTGTAAATTAATTTCATATCCAAAGCCAAACTGCTCTTTGATTTCATCCTTAGTACCTAAGCATTTAAATTGGCCATCAACTAATATCCCTATTTTTTTACATAATGTTTCTGCTTCTTCCATAGAATGTGTTGTCATGATAATTGTTGATTTTTTTTGGTTTTGAGACACCCTATTAATTACCTCCCACATATATTTTCTGGCCTCCGGGTCCATTCCCGTAGAGGGCTCATCCAGTAATATGATAGGGGGGCTGCATATCAGGGCGATCGCGACAGATAATTTCCTTTTATTTCCTCCTGATAAAGTTCCACTTACTACATCTTTAAATTGTTTCAAATTAATTTCTTCAACTAAAGCCTCTATAATATTTTTTATTTTGTCTATTTTAGCACCTTTTATTATTCCATAAAATTCCAAATTTTGATATACAGTTAAATATTCAAAAATTGGGTTATCTTGAGGACAATATCCTATTAAATTTCTTATTGTGCTAAAATTCGATAATATATTACTGTTATTGATATAAATATTCCCAGAAGTTGGAAATATTTCGTTTGATAAACATTTGAAAGTTGTTGTTTTACCTGCTCCATTAATTCCTAATAATCCAAATACTTCACCTTGTTCTAAATTTAAGGAAATATCTCTTATTGCCTTTGTTGACCTAAAGCAACGCTCAAAAATTTTAAAGCCGAAAGGCCCTCCATAATATGTCTTTATTAAATTTTGTATTTTTATAAAATAATTATGATCATTTCTCTTTTGCCTTTTAATTTTTATTTGTTCTTTTGAAGTTGAAGTAACTTCATTTTTTTGAGAAATTACTTTATTTATATCATAATTATTTAAATCATATATGTTATATATATTATTTGTATTAACTTCATTATTCCTATTTTCCTTTAATTCTCTATTAATATTATTTTCATTAGTTTTAGAAGTAAAGCAATATCTGAAAATAACTAATGAATTCTCTAAAAATATCAAAAATAATAGATATACAATACTTTCAACAGCAAGATAAACGCAATCATATCCCATATAGTTTAATTCTAGAATATCTTCATCATTAAAAATTAAGTCAGGAAGAATTTTTTCTTCCTCATCTAAATTATCTACACTAAATAATTCATCTCTTCTCATTAACTGATTAAATCCATAACAAAAGCAAAAACTTGGTAAAATCCTAAGGATATATATGATTGGTTCAGCATATTTTATTAAATCTTTGTATAATCTTAATATTATTATGGCATTTCCTCCTAATACACCAAATATTAAATAAATTAATAAAACTGCTATTTGTCCTTTTTCCTCTGATTTGAACAAAAAACTAAATAAATAGGTTAATGATATCATGGCTGGGCCATATTCTAAATATAAAATATATAAATAATCTTGATAAAAATCAAATATATATAAAAGTAATATGCATATTCCTCCAATAACATAATATTTAATTAATTCAAATAAATAATTATTAAGCCAATAACTAAATAGAGAAATACCTGAAATTATTTGAAGATGTTTTGAGTTATTTTCTCTTTCTTTGATTATAATTGTAATAAAATTAGCTGGAATTAAAGTAAACGATAATGATATAAAAAATAGTATCATTGAATCATTTCTACTTTGTTTATCTTTTATCTCTTTTTTAGTATAAGTTAAAGGCTCAATAATCATTTCTATTTCTAAATTTGGATTATTTGTTATAAAACGCAGCATACTATTGAGTATAAAATTAGTATAAATTGGAGCCGATTGTCTTGGTACAATATCTAAAAAACAAAAGCATTCATATTGATGATTTACTATATCTATCTCAGATATTATATAATAAGCAAAACTTTTTTCATTTATTTGTTTTTTTATATTATAAATGTGGTTCATATATGAAATCGGATTTAAGTTAAAATTATTATCATCAATTTCAATTTTTTTAAATTTAACATTAGATATATCTTCTGAAAAATATTTGTCCTCAAAATTAAGAAAAGCATCTTTTAAATTATCAGTGTATGAATAAAATATTATTTGGGTGTCATTTGTTAGCTGATTTAAATGCAACGGAAAAGTTCTATTTCTTTCTAAAAATTCTAATGAGCCAACCATACACCCAATAAGTGTTAATAAAATAGGGCATATGATTTCTGATATAAATGTTTTTTTATCTCTATAAATTTGAAAAAATCTTTTCTTAAAAGATACTTTTATATCTCTAAAAATTTTAGTACATTTATTATAGTTAGCTTTGTAGTTATTTTCATCATATAATAAGTTGTTATTAGTATCTCTTCTAATCTGTTGCTCCATTTCTTCCTCTTTTATCTCTTTTTTGTTTTTGTTTTTGTGCTTAATAATTTTTGATAAATTTATAAAGACATCTTCTAAAGTAGGCATTGATATTGAATATTTTTTTATATTTAATTTTTGGGATTGCTTGTCTAATTCACTAAAAAAGGAATTATTCTTTAACATATTTAAAATATAATCATCTTTTGGAATTCTAAATAATATTTCTTCATTTAATATTTCTGTTTCAATATTTAAATGATTTATATTCTGATTAATATATTGATTTACAAAATTAATTATTTCTTCATCATCTGCCTCTGAATTTTTCGTTATATTCAAATTTATAGTTTTTCCAAAATTTTCTATTAAAAACAGGGGGGAGCCTATGCATTTCATGACCCCCTCAGATAGGATGCCAATCCTATTTCCGAGAATGGACGCCTCTTCCATATAATGAGTTGTTAATATGATTATTTTGCCATTTACACTCTTTTTTAATATATTCCATAAATTTCTTCTTGAAGTAATATCCATTCCGCTCGTTGGCTCATCAAGAAATATTACTGAGCTGCCTCCTACTACTGCTATTGCTATGGATAATTTTCTTTTTTGACCTCCAGATAAATTTTCAACTTTAGTATATCTCTTATCTTCTAGTCCAAATTCATATATTACTTTTGTAACTTCTTTTTTGATTATTGAACTATCCACAGATTTAAAAACACAAAATAATTCAAGATGTTCCTCCACAGTTAAGTCATTAAATAATATATCATTTTGTGGACATATTCCTAAAATTTTCCTAAATTTTTGCGAACCCTCAGATGTTAATATATCATATGAATCATATATTGCAGAGCCTGACGTAGATGTATATAACCCAATCAATATGTTTATTAATGTACTTTTTCCAGCACCGTTATGACCTAATAATGCAAATATTTCATTTTTATATAGATTAAAAGATACTCCTTTTAAGGCAACTTTTCCATCATCAAAAGTTTTATGAATGTCCTTAATTTGAAATACTTCAGTTTTATGATTAAAATCTTCATATTTTTTTTCATCCTCGAAATATTCTTTTTTTTTCGTATTATATATATTATCTTCATATTCATAATTTATATCAATAGATTCTTTTCTTAAAGTTTCATCATTTAAATTATTTTTATTATCTATGCTATAAGCATCATTTTTTTTATTATATGATTTAATGTTTTGTCTTTCCATAAATTTGTTAATTTTAATAATGTCTTTATTTTTGTTATTTCTTTTATTTTTTTTGCTATTTTGGCATCCCCAGAAATATTTGGTGCATAAGAAATACCATGGTTTTTTAATTCCATAATCATGAGCTACTATATTCTGGATATAAAATCCCAAAAACATATATAAAATGAAATTGCAAATGAATAATATATACATATCAAAAAAAGAAAATTTATTATATCTCATAAAGACTCTTCCATTGAATTCATTAAATTTTATTTGAAATTGGCATATAGTATTTATTCCTAGTTGCATTGTTATAGGTGGAAATAATAAACAAAATATAATTTTTATTACTCTTGATACTGAATTTGAATATACTGGCAATGCTAAAAAAAACATTATACAATATACTAATAAACTGATTATTATAGCAATCCTTGTTTTCTCTAAAAAACTTTGAAAGAAATATACTAAAGAAATTATTACTAAACCAAAAAGTAATAAAAATAAAAATAAGTAAATTTCTTCTATATATGTTAATACTTTTTTAATAATAAATGTATTACAGATAGCATATATTATATTAATAATACAATATATCAAAAAATAAGAAAAGAAATAAAGTAGTTCACTTAATCCCATAATTTTCATTCCTTCTTTAGCTCTAGATTCTTTTTCTTTCACTAATTTGAAAATGTTAATAGTTAGGGGGAAGGCATATCCAATTAGCATAAAAAATCCAAACAACATACTCAAATAATTATAAAAAGAGCTATATAAGAATTTATCATATTTTTGTGCATTGATTCCTAATTTTATTTCAGCATCAGATTTCCCTGTTTCTTTCCTAAGAATATAATCATATATATCTTTTTGGATCATCAAAAATCCTTGTTCTATATATTTCCCAAAAGAATCAAAATCTGGTTGTACCTGAAAGGGATCCATATTATCGATGGTGGTGGTTGGTATTGAAGGCTTTTTACTTGAATATGGTGAAGCGGAATAATGTATTTTAATAGTATATTTATTATTTTCTTGCATATATGATACTCCGAAGCATACCTCTGGGTTTAAGTCTTCATCATTATAATTATCTGATCTAATATATTCATTTAATGATTCTAAAGAGTCATAATGGTTAAAGTTCATATCTCTATAAATATTGAAATAATAACCTTTACCTTTTATTAATTTTACCAAATCTTCAGGGAAATCTTCTCCTATTAAAGCTACAATTGAACCATAACTACAATAAAAAAGAGGAACATATTTTAAAGTTTCTTTATCATAATTAGATGCTTTTTCTCTCTTCAAATAAGTACCATTACTGATTACATAATTATTATCATCATCTATAGGTAAATTTTCAATTTTAAATAAGGAATTTAATTTCCAGAAAAGAATCATTACTATTATTGGTGATAATAGTTCAATTAAACTCATTATAAATTTCCTTTTGGCTATTAACAAATTTTTTTTGATCAATGCTTTAAAATGAGAAAATGACATTTTTAAATTAATAAAAAAAAATTCTATTATGTTTCTATTTTCTTTGTAATTTACTGAATTTTACCCTGGGGTTGGGGGTTGGGGGTTGGGGGAGTGGGCCCAATCCCCAATTGAATTGAAAATTATATTTTTGTAATTGTTTTTTGTTTTAAAAAATTTAAAACAAAATGATAAAAATTCCAAAATCAAAAAATAATATGATAAATGAGAAATTATCTATTCCATATCACAGCAATGTAAAATTTTTATACAAAAACGGAAAAAAAAATAATTCTAAAACAAACATTAGCACAAATTTATATAATAATATTCCAAAAAAGATAACCTTAAAAAAAGTTCCAAGACCAAGCTGCCATACTCCAATCAAGAATTTAGATGCATATGAAAAGGCCGAAATTGAATCGGCGATAAATGCCCAATTAAAATCGAGAAAATATCAAAATATTTTACTAAAAGATAGAGAAATAAAAAATTATCTTCATTTAGAAAATAACGAGATAAAAAAAGACATCGAACAACAAAAAATGAAATTAAAAGAAGATTTGACCAAAATTATCAAAGATTCACTATCGTTAGCTAAAAATACATATAAAACATCAAATTTGTCAATGGATAGCAGACGCACTAAAAAAAGCAATTCAAAACAGAAAAATATTGATTTTTTAAATTCGATTGGAATTAACATTGAGCCTTTGGATAATAGGAATAACAATATAAATGTAAATATTGATAAGACTTGGAATTATGTAAATAAAATATCAAAAGGAAAAAATAAAATTGATGATATTTTAAGATATAAAATAGTGAATAATTTGATGGTGTTAACTGGAAAAAAAAGAAATAATATTTTAAATAGGTCAAATAGCAAAAAAAGCAGTAATAATAAAAATAGCAATAATAGCCATCATAATAAGTATATTAAAATAAATCTAAAAAAAAATGGTAATAATAGCAATAAAGTTATAAATGAAGAAAAAAATAAAATGAACCATATGAATAGAAGTATAAATATTCCTTTTAATAATAATAGACATAGAATGATTGAAATTATTAATAGAAGTTATAATTTAACTACAAATATTGATGATAAAAATGATGAACTGAAACATATCTCAAAAACTGAAATATAAAATGGAATGAATTGCTTCTATTTATTTATTTATATTAGAGTAAAAATGGATGAATGGTTTAATATTATCAAATTTTAATTATTATATTTAATTTAAATGATTGTTATTTAATCAAATAATTTTAAATAAAGTATAATATTTAATATATATCATATTATTCAAGTCAAATACAAATAATTGTTTTATAATTTTTTTATAGCAATAGACCTTATATAATATGATTGACCAACAAAAATAATAATCATTGTGAATATTTCTATTAGAGAGTAAACAACAATAGATTTATTATTTTTATTTACTTTGTCATTATGAGCATTAACTAACATTATTTCATTCATTTTTTTTCTTTTTAATTTATTTACTTCTTTTTTGATATCTTTTAACAACAAAGATATTTTATCAATTTTATCCACATTTAATAGTCCTTTTTTTTCAACATTTTCGTTTATGAAAAAATTTATTTCATTTTTTTTGGTGCCTGTATTCCATATTTCAACGATATATTCCCCTTTTTTATTTGCAGCATATTTCATCAAAAAGTAATTTCTTTTATTAATTTTGATCATAGGAACCATTTTCCCCCTGGTGTCCGGGCCATAAACTGTAAATTTTATTTTTTCGTCTTGATCACTCACAAAAAATGCCAAAACTATATTTTGGTCAAGTTCCAAATCTAAATAAATATTTTCCTTTTCACCTCTATCTAAATATAAATTAAAATTATCGGAAAAAGTCGTGTTGATTAATTCTTCATCAAATTTTTCTCTCTCTTCCATTTCTTTTTGTTTTTGTATTTCTTTTTTCTCTGCCTCTAATCTTATCAGTTCGGCTTTTCTTCTTGATTCCAAATGCTCATTTGCTTTCCTTTGAATTTCTTGATTTTTCATTTGTTGTTCCATTTGTTCCTTAAATTTTATCATATTTTCTTCAATTATTTTGTCTCTTTTTTCATCACCAGTTTTTGGAATATTAGATCCGTTCTTTATATTTTGGTTGTAAAAATTAAACAATGCTTCGGTTAAATTCATGCCGGCGTGGCCACTTGAAATCATATGCATCGAGTCATGAGCAAAAGCAGAAGCCATTTTTTCTCGGGCACCTTCTGGAATGTTAATTGGACCTATTTTTTTATTACATTTTTTATTTTCTTCTTCTGTCTTATTATTATTTGTAATATTTAAAGTATTATTAAGATTACTATTATTTGTTGTTATATTTTGTTTTTGTTGAGTATTATTTGTATTTGTTTCATTTAACTCTTGTTGAGTACTATTTACATTTACATGAGAATTATTTAAAGTATTATTTGAATTTAAATTTGTGTTATTTAAAGTATTATTTTGAGAATTAGTTGTATTTGTTTGATTTTCCAGTGATTGTATAACAATAAATAAAATTAAAAAAACCACAAATTTTTTCATTTAAATAAACCATATTTATTTTTTTTATTTTTAATACATTTACAATATGAGATAATTTCATCAAATCAAAAACCGTTTAAAATATATTTTCACAATTCATTATCAAACACAAGCAAACCAATTTATGAAAATTTATATGATAATTCATCTATATCAAACCAAGAACTATTCAATTATTATTACAAGCATAATATAATATCAAAAATATGTATAGGAAACCCAAAAAATTGTTTTAATATAGAAATATCATTTTCATCCCCGAGAACTTATATATGCGGGGGAGAAGACGATGCCTTCCAAAAAAAGCAAAAAAAATATATTAGTTCAAAATCATTAACTTTCAAAAAATTGAACGATCCTGAAAAGATAATGGCTTCCCAAGGAATTAAAACTGGCAATTATTCAAGAGATTTAATTAAAATAGGAAATAATTCTATTCATAATGAATATTTTGATTTTTTCCTTGTTGAAAATTGTGACAATTTTGAATTGGGAGAAATAGGCATAGGAATTGATAATTATTTTTCATATAATTTTTCCCACCTATCTATTATTGAGCAATTAAAAGAAAAGAAAATAATTAGTTCTTCTATAATAAGTATGAGATATATCAATAATACCTATGGAGAAATTTTATTAGGGGTCAACTATGATAACCGCAAAAAGAAATTTATTGAATATGATGTTCCTTCAATTGATAGTTCCATAGTCATTTCTTCATATATAGAATCTATGTATATTCTTAAACAAATAACAGATGTAAATGATAACTCTGAAGAAGAAACTGTCTTCGAAAAAAAAATTCCTATACAATTGTTCAATAAAATAAGATTTGAAATTGATTTTAGTAGTTCACTAATATCGGTACCAGAGGAAGTTTTCGATAATTTAATTGATATGGAATTTGGCAAATATATTAATACAAAAAAATTATGTGAAATTAAAGTTGATATAAATCCTAATATAAAATATTTTATTTGTGATAATAAAATTTTGAATACAAATTTAGATAAATTAGTAATTGTGATTAATTCTGAAACTAGCCTAAAAATAAATATTGACGAATTATTTTTACCATTAAATAATAAAAAAAAAATATTATTTGGAATAATTTCAGAAAAAAATATAAATTTTGTCTATATCGGACAAATTTTTTTGAAAAATTATGTAATATATTTTAATAGTGATAAAAAATTTATGAGATTTTATAATAAGGATATACTCAAAGTAATGAATCCAGAAAAATATAGTTTAATTCTAATTGTTATTATTGGCATATGTTTGGCTATAATAATGTATTATATGCTCAGTATAACTTGCGAAAAAAAAAATGTTCAAATGATATCGAATTCAAATGTGGAAAAGTTTCTCAGGAAAAATTATATAACAAAAAAGCATAATAAAAAATTAAAAAGATATAAAAGATTTTTGCAATAATATTAATAAGATTTATATATTATATACATTTGTGATAGATAATATTTATATAATAAGTTATATTATTAATTATTTATAAGTCATTTAATTAAATTGAAAAATAGCCTTTTTTATTTCTATGTGGGGTGATTAATTCAAAAAACAACTCAAAGAAAAAGAATAAATTTATTATTGAAGATTTTATATATTTTATATTTTAATTAAATATTATTAATAATAACTGTATATCCGCTATATATTATTTTTTCTTGTTTCCGTTCATAATTTCCAAGCATTTTTTTCCACATTTTTTTTCTATGAATCTTGCATTATTAATAATATTTTCAAGTTCTAAATCTTTTATATTTTGGAAAGTTTCATATATTTCATTTATTTTATGTTTCATTAATTGTTCTTTTTTCATAAGTATAATGGACAAACAGAAAAAATAACAATTTTGATATTTATTTTCATGACAAAACAAATAATCCCACAATCTGAGCAAATCCATCATTAAAAAATCTTGGCTAAACATAAGAGAAATCCACCTAAAGGCTAAAACTGAAAAATCAAATCCAGAATTATCCAAATGTTCATATAGTTGTTTATCTATTACTTTTAGCATAGCTTTTAGCCTGTTTACCTTTCCATCAATTCCATTATCTTTTTTATCTTCATTTTTATCGAATAAAACCTTTAAATGCGACATTAAGTTATAAAAACTCCAAAAGGTGTCGGCCTCGATATCGTCCATAGTCTGGTCGTCGGTAATTCTATCAAATGAAAAACAATAATATATGGGGGCAAGGATTTCATTCATCCCCTGGACATATGAGATAATTGGCTCAAATTTGGAATATATGAACAATATTCTTGAAACAAGATCTGAATGGGTCAGTACTATATTTATTTTGTATGTATCATTAATATTTCTTAAAGTGCAATTTCTTTTATTTTCTACTAATTTAATTATTTCTTCTTCAGTAAAAGTATTATTCTTATCAATAGGCCTAAAAAAAAAACTCATTTCAGTATGTGTCCTATTGGTATCTTTGCAGATCTCTTCTAATATTCCTTTATGGGTTTTTTTATCTAGTTTAGTTTTCTCCTCTCTTGTTAACTTATCATATCCTTCAAATAATTTTAATTCTTCCTCCAATTTTCCAAAAACATAATTTTTATATTGTTGATATGCCAATCTTTTTGATTTCAAAGTTTTATCCCACTCTTCCGTGTTCAAAGGCAAATATTCGAAATTTATTTTCCATATTAATGAACGTAGTTCAGGAAGGTCATCCGGAAGGCCATTTTCACATAGGGATATTATTTTTTCTCTATCTTGAGATAATAAACTTTCTATTACTTTTGTTGTTAACTCAATTGTGGTTTTTGAACATCTTATACTTTTTTTTACTATATGTGCCATTATTATTCTTTTTTCGTCATTGTTAGGTACACTATTTTGGGCCTTGTTTTTCTCCGAATTATTCTCTTCTGGATTTGTAGATTCCATATTATTTCTATTTTAATTTTTTTATTATTTAAAATAATCATCATAAATCAAAGTTTAATTTAAAAGTAAATCTTTATAATTCACCGTTGAAGTCATATAATAGATTTTCAATAAAGAAATATTATGAGTTTGTGCAATGCCTATTTATGCATTAATAGTGGTATAATATTTCATCTTATTAATTTTATGCTTATTTATTTAATGGATTTCCGCTCCGGAATAGGGCAGTCATCCACATCAAGTTATACTTGATTAAATATGGAATATAATAAAGGATAAAAATGATTTCGTCCTTAATCATATTAATTTTGTATATTATAAATAATGAATAAATATTTTTTTTTATGGTTTAAAAAAAATAAAATTAATTTAAATAAAATTTATATTTTATATTATTTTAAATTTTATTTTTTATTTATTATTTATATTTTTGTTTTAAACATATATCTATTGGGGATTGGGGATTGGGGATTGGGGAT
>JAJMZR010014154.1:0-17741 GCA_023807225.1 Epidinium caudatum
TAGATATTTTGAATTTTATTTAATTTATTTATTAGATAAAAATTAAATATTTCATTTATATATCTATAAATTAAATATATATTTGCAATAAAATAATAATTTAATAACTTATATTATGGAAAGCAATGATAACCGAACATTTATAAACAAGCTATATTTGGATCCGATAGAAAGCATAAACAATACAAAGCTTAAACCTAAAGGATATAAAATAAAGGGAGATAATTCAAAACAAGAAGATAAAATAGACGTTATAAGATCACTCCCAAACCTTCATATTAGCCAGAGCCAAACTCAAGTATCACAAAGCCAAAGACAACAAAACCAATTAATGGGGAGTGTAATTATCCAGAATTGGGAGACAGCAAAAAATGTTCCTAAAGATATTGGTGAATTAATCCATTTTCCAGTTTTAATTGATAGAAAAAAATATCGTTACAAAGATGTAGACACAGAAGAAGACCAATTAAAATTGCCAGCTGATAGAAAATTAAAATTTTCAAAATTAGCCCTCAAGAACAAAGGAGAAATGCTATTAAGCCCAAATAGACAATTTGAACATATAACAATTACTTCTCAAAATTATGTGACTTCTCAAAGTACAGCACTTCCTCAATTAACAAGTGAACAAAGTGAACCAATTCAAATAAAGCAATCTTCTTCGCAGTTGAATGCTATTAAAAGATGGTCAAAAGAAGACCGAGAAAAAGAAGCTTTATCTTTAGCTATTACTGAGCCTGCAATTAATATCAAAAGTGAAAAAAAATTAAAAGTAATCGATTTTACAACATTTAACAAACATTTGTATCTCAGAGATAATGATTTCTTATATGCTAAAAGAGTTGGAGGACCAGTTGACTTCGTTTTGTGTACATATCAAGATATAAATCCAAAATCAAAAGTATCATCTCATATGTCACAGAGTTCTGGCAAAAAATATTTAGCCCCAATTGGAAAAAAAAAGAAAATTATAGATTATATAACAATTTCTAAAAACACTGTTATTCATTATCAAAAAGGAATTCCTTCAGTTTATTCCATACAAGAATGGATAGATAATTATGATAAATATAAGCAATTAATGAAAATATCTCTATTCAAAAACTTCAGAAATGCCAAATTATTTGATTTATGGAGAAGATTTTACAAAAAAACAAAGAGACAATATTATACTGAAAAATTAAAGAAAAAGTTCTTTTTCATAGACCATCATTTATTACAAGGAATATTAGAAACAAGAAATTTATTAAAAGGAATGAAAGTGGTAAATATTTTTGATTTACAACAAAGTTCACCTCTTTTACTAAATCAATTCAATGAATTGCATAAATTAAACTTAGTGGCAATAGATAAAAAAATTGATTCTTTTAGAATCAAAGTAAAACGTATTCTAGATACTTCATGTAAAGAATCTTACAAAGAATATAAAACCCAAAAAAAGATAACTTTAGATGATGACAACAACGTTGGTGCAGGAAGCACAGACAAAGATGATAATAAAAAAGATCAGCAGACAAATAACATTCAAAATTTCATTAAAGATTCAATCCCATATGCCCAAGATGCCACAAGGAAAACTCATTACAAAAAATTACTACGTTATATTAGAGTTATGGATTATGTATTTAATGAAACCAAATTTGATACTATAAATTATTCTTTAGAAGTATTAGATAAAAAGTTCAAAAGATTGTA
The DNA here is from genome assembly GCA_023807225.1 of Epidinium caudatum. NCBI lineage: Eukaryota > Ciliophora > Litostomatea > Entodiniomorphida > Ophryoscolecidae > Epidinium > Epidinium caudatum. The sequence goes on from JAJMZR010014154.1 coordinate 1,696, forward strand.
TGAGTGCTATGTGAATAAGTGGGTAGACCCTCCTATGCTAGTTACCAAAATTTTATGTATGGGTGACAAAATATACTATAATCCTTCCATAAGATTAATGAGCGAATCTGTTTTTGATAATTTTATCCAAGAAACCATATATTGTGTCATATATAAAAAAAATTTCATTGATCCACAGGAGTTCCCAAGATATATGTCATGTTTCGAAGAAGTTTTTGAAATAAGTGTTGACCAAAATTCGAATTTGAACAATAGATTAAAAGAAACTACCACCATTACAGATAAATTTGAATCAATCAAAACCAATTTCGAGTTATGCCATGTAGAATTGAATAAAGAAGTAGAAGTTTTAAGACCTATTTTAGACAATTATTTAAAAAATTCAAAAATTAATTTCAAAGAATTAGAAGAAACTGCAACGCCTACTCAACTTAAAGAATTATTGGCAGAATTTCATGAAAAAGAAAAAGTCATTAAACAATTGAAACCAGTCAAGGCAGTCGGTATATTCGAATTTCAATTGGATGACCTTTTAGAGCTCGTTTCTGATGCTCCTAAACAATGGCTAGAAAAAATTAGAAAAGTTATTCCTAATGTACTGATCACAAAAGTAAAACAAACTATAGAAAGATTAACATCTCATTTAAATGATTTAAGTGTTAATCCAACTGATATTGAAAGCTTTATAAAATTAAAAAAGGCTGTAGAAGTCTGTAACAAAGAAAAACAATTACATGAAGATGTAAGCAATGATATAATAGACTTACAAAATATTATTGATACAGGGAAAGAAATCAAAATAAACGATTATGATAATAAATTCATTATTGAATTAAAAGATTTAAATGTTAAATATGATAGGAAATTAGACTCAACTTCATATTTTATAGATAATAACATTCAACAATTTAGACTCGATTTAAAGAATGAAATTGCTAAATTTGATGGACAAATTAAATCAATGATGTCTGAATTGAATAACGATACTTTAAATACATATAATGAAGATACTTTTAATGCATTGGATTTCTTAGAAGAAAACAGTCTAAAAATAAAAAAATGTTTAGTTATGAAAGAAAAATACCAACAACAGGAAGAAGATTTAGAATTTGATGAGACCTTAAGAAGTAACTTTGAAAATTTGGACAATTTAGTATATGAACAAGAACTAAAAGTTAACTTATGGAACAGTGTAAAAGAATTTAAAGACCAATCCACCCACTGGGATAGTGAACAAGTTTTGCAAATTAAATTAGAAGAAATGAAAAATTCTATTAAACATTGGCTAGATTTATGTCAAGTAGCTTTGATCGACTTAGATATTCCACAAGTACCCATGGAACTCAAAAAAAAAGTAGAAGTCTATGAGCAAATTGTTCCCATTTTAGAAGCCATCCAAAATGTTAATATAAGAGAAGTGCCTCACTTGCTAACTTTATTAAGTGAATTATTAAGAACTGAAGTAAAGTTAGATGATGCTGGATTTACATGTGATAGAATAAAGCATTTACCAGAGATCTTTACAAGAATTCCTGAAATAAAAGAATTGAACAATAGGGCAAATGAGGAAAAGAGGTTGAAAGATATAATTCAACAAACAAGTGATAGCTTTTACAATAGAAAAATTCCTACAAAATTGACCAAGAAGGAAATTGATAAAGAATTTGAATTTGTGGAAGAAAATCTAAGAATGCTGAACAAGATATATTTGAACAAATATTTTCTTTTTATAAAAAAAGACTTGGATAAACTCACAAATGATCTAATGAAATACCAAAAATTTTTGACGCATTATGTCTATTTCCAAAAATATGTACAAAAATCTGAAGCCATTTTAGAATTTAATGAATTTGCCAAAGAAAACCCTGCTGAACACAAAAGATTAATGTGTGAAAACTTGAAAAAGAACTTCTATAAGAACTTAGCCGATTATCGTGTTATTCAGAAATTTTTAGATCATGCATTTGAAAAGCAAATCGGTTTAATTAATTCTATTATACAGTCCTATGAGCAGAATTACAAAGCAATTTTCAATTTCTTTAATAAAAAAAGATTGGAAACGCCAAGATATTATCTTTTGTCAAATGATGACATAAATAATATATTTAAAGAGAGAGAATCAAATGAAATTAAACAAAAAATGCTATATAAAATATATAGGTGGATCAAATATATAGACGTGGAAGAAAATCCAGAAAACACCATAACGCTAAAAACTACTGATAATGAGGAATTTAAAGTGGTCTTAACTAAAAGTAGTAGAACTTTACAAGATTTAATTGAATTTTTAGACGTTTTCTTAATTAAAAAATTAAAAGATAATTTCAAAAGTTTCAAAAGGGAATATGAAGCTTCATTAAAAGCCAAAAATCAAGATGATAAAAAACCAAAAGATGTTATCAGAGATTTGATTACCAATAAAGAAAACTTGGCTCAAGGTATATTTAATTGTATATATTATTTAACTATAGATACCATCGAAAAGTCATTGTTTGTAGCCGACGAAGCTTTTGATAAATTATTTGACTTATATAACGAAATCAAAGATGAAAAAATAGTATCTTTTATGAATTTGATAAAAGAAAAAGAAACCACAAAGGTTCAAAAGAGAGTTCTCTTCAATTTGATATCTTTGATGAATTATTCAAAAGTAATTATAGAAAATTTAATAAGGGATGATGTAACCACCAACAATGATTTCACTTTTGTGAAAATAATTAACCCTAAAATAGAAAATGATTCATTTACATTACATTTTATTCAAAATACTTTCGAATACGGATTTGAATATGTAGGATTGCAAGACAATTTCTTAATTATGCCTGAAAGTGAGAGAATGTATATAGCTTTTGCAAATTGCATAATCAATCAAAGGCCTTTCACAATGTACGGTATACAAGACAGTGGAAAAAAAGAAATTTTGAAAATATTTGCAAATTTGTGCGGAAAAAAGATAAATTATATCAATACTACCAAAAATTTCTCATTTACTTCATTTAGTAATTTCTTTTATGGAAATATAAAACAAGGATGCTGGCTATGTATAGATGAAACTCAAAATATAAAATATGAAATTTTGGAAACTTTAGCTTTGAGAATTGCAGAATTTTATAGAATATTACAGTGTGGAGGAGAATTTGAATTAGAAAATGGAGACAAAGTTACTGCTAATGTAAACCAGTTTAGTATATTCTTTTATAGGGAATTGCCATATATATCACCTTTCTCAGATAATAGCATTCCAAAAGTTATCAAAAATTATTATAGACATATGTCTATGCCGAAGTTTGATTATTATTTCTATTTGAATCAATCTTTGATTAATTTATCTATTGAAAAAAATGAAGAAAGAACTAATAAAATATTTTATATTCTAAAATACTTACAATGTAAAGTTTCTACATTTAAAAATACTAGTTTAAAAATGTATTTTATTTCTAAAATAATTGATGATTTGAATGATAAAATATCAGATTTAAAAGAGAATAAATCAAATATTGACTTATATTTAAGAAATCTTTTAATGAGTCTATTAAATGATATAATCGACCAAAATGAAAAAGAAGATTATCGTAAATTCTTAAATGAAGTATTTTTAATGAAAGATTATGAAGAAGAAAACAAAAAAGATAATGATGACCCAGTAATAAGTGATTGCATTTCAAAAACACTATCATCAATGAAAATTAATAGTCAAAACTATGAAAACAAAATCAAATTTTTATATACTTCTTTACTCAATTTTAACAGTTTTATATTAGTCGGACCACCTCTCTCAGGAAAAACAAATTTAATCGGCCTTGTAGTAAATATATCAAAACAACTATTTGATATAGATAAAACTAAATATAGTAAAATATTAAATGTGAAAATATACTCAAAAAGCCAAACTTCAGACGAACTATTTTCAGAGAATAAAGTTGAAAGAGCTTACAGACCTAATAATAACTTCTTTTATAATATGTTGTCTTTATTTGATAGTGATAATGAAGACATGTTGATGAAATTAAATGAGCATTATACTAAATTATTGGGATTCCAAGAGCCCGAAGTAGATGAGGAATTAACCCCAGAGAAATTAAAAAGTTTGAATGAGAAAGAAGAAGACAATGATGAAGATAATATTGGCATACTTAATCAGAAACAAGAAGAGGTTCCTACTGCCAGAACTTTGAAGATGATTATTTTGGATGGTCAAATTGATGACTCATGGATAGAATATATAAATAATTTATATGACAAAGATAACTTTTTAAGTTTAGCTAATGGAGATGTATTGAATTGCAATGAAGGATATAAATTTTTGTTCGAAACAGCAAATTTGAGATATGCTCATCCATCGTTTTTAACTAAACAAGTTATTATACCCTTCAATTATGAAACTTTTGGTTGGGAAACAATTTTATACACATGGATTGAATCAAACCCAAAAATAACTGAAAATAATGTTTTAAAAAATTATATTAGAGGCCTTTTTGAGAATTATTTCCCAAAAATAAATGAATTTGTTATTAATAATAGAATGAAAAGTATAACCTTGGGACCAAATTATGTCATGAAAACTCTAATGAATATATTCGACTCAATTCTACCTATGTTTAACTTCGAGGATGTGAAGATTGGAAGAAGAAATTTCGGAGTTGTACCAAAAATTGAAATAATTAAAAAATGTACTTTATCTATTTTTATATTTAGTTGTGCTTGGACTATGAATTTACTGAGTAATTTTGTTATTAAAACAAAAATAGAGAAATTAATAGCTGATATTTTTAAAGCCGATGACTTAAAAGGACCTATTTTTGATTATTACATAGATTTAGAAACAAATGATTTTGAATTATGGGCAAATTTATTAAAAAATGAAGAATATCAATCAAATTTGCCCGCAAAAGATGTGCCTTTTTATTACGGCTCGATTTTCATTCATACAAATGAAACTATTCCATACACATGGTTATGCGAAAAATTCATTGATATGAATTTACCTTTTTATTTCAATGGAAAAAATACAAGTGGAAAATCATTTTTGGTTGATAATGTTTTAGATAAAAAATCCGAAGAAGAATTAGATATATTAAAGATAAAAGTGGTATCATCATATTATACCACAGGAAACGATGTGACAGATTTTATTTTTAGCAATTTGAACACAATTAAGAGAGATTTATTCGGGGATAAAAACCAGAAAGAAGCACTATTATATATAGATGACTTAAATATGAATAGACACAAAGATGAATTTGGAACTTCTACCTTTTTTGAATATTTGAGAGAATTAGTCGAAAACAAATATATATATGACTCTAAAAATAACGAAATTAGATATATTAAAAGATTTAATATGTGTTGTTGTGGAAATTTGACAGCATATCCAAATGAAGACGAATTTAATAGATTTTTATCTAAATACCTACTTATGACTTTCGTTACAAGTGATGATTATTATCTAAATATATTTAAGCCTAGTTTAGAATTCCATTTCAGACAGTTCATTCCAAATACATCAGGAATAACTGCTACACAATATTTACAGGCATCTATGAAACTAAATAATTTCTTAAAAAGTTCAATTCATCAAGAACCAAAAAAATTACATTGTCAAATAAATATAAAAGATATGGTGAAAATTGTGCAAAGTTTCCATGATTTTAAATTCAGGGGAACATCTGATTATCCTGAATATTTAAAAAAAATATTCTTTTATGAAAGTTCAGTAATATATGAAAGTAAATTTAATAAAAAATCAGACATTGATATTTTCAAAGAAAAAATATGTGAGGCATACAACTCAGTATTTAAGCAGGATAAAGTAAGTGTAGATATGATATTCAACGAGAAATGGGACAATGGAGAAAGTTATGCGTTTACAAGAAATTATGAAGGCTTTATAAAAGAAGTAGTGGAAACAGACACTATTAATGTCAATCCAGTATCTACCGAAGAAAAAAAAGAAGAAAATAAAGAACAGCAAGAATATCATGTGTTTTTGGACAAAAAGATAAATTTGGCAAATTACATAAAGTCAAAAATAAATGTGTTTTATAGAGGAAAAGATATCAAAGATAAGGCATATATAAAAGTGACTGATGAAAATATTGAAATAGTTATTAAAATGCTAAGATTCTTTGAAAATAAAAATCCTAATTTAATTTTGTTAGGAAAAGAATTAATAGGCAAAAAGCCATTATTTGAATTAGCTGCATTTATCTCTGGTATTGAAATAATGGAAATAGATAATTCTTTTACTGGTTACACAACAAAAACAAAAGAGCAATTCATTCATAGCACAATTGTACCTTTCTTAGTAAATGCTACTCACAAAAACAAAAAAACTGTAATATATGTTCCTCCAAATATAAAAGCTAATTATATATTTGAAACTATTAATAAAATGATGGATTATAAAGAAATAATGAGTAATTTCATTTTTATTAATGAAGATGAATATGATGAAATCTCAGAGGAAGAAGCCTATAATAGATTACTATCAAATATATCATTCTGTATCGATATTATTCCAAAATCTCAAAATTATTATAAATTATTCATTGATTACCCCACAATTGTAAAAAATGCATCATTAATTAATTTACATAGTTGGAAAAACTCAGACCTGCAATCATTCGTGGATTTAGCTTCACAAGAAGTTGAAATGGACCAAGAATTCAAAAGTAATTTATCTGATATATTAATCGAAGTATATGATTATACACAAAAAATATATGATAAATTTTACAAAAAGACAAATATCGAATTATTTTTATGTCAAAAACAATTCAGTACTGTTTGCGAATTTTATATGTCGAAATATGCCGAATATAAAAATATTTTACTAGAAAAGCACAAAAAGTTTAATGAAGGTCTGGAAATAATTGACAAAGTGAAAACAGTTATAGATTCTACAAACAAAGAAATAGAAGAATCAAGCCCTTTGAGACAAGAATTAGATAAAAGTATTGAAGAAACAAGAAAATTAATAAATGATAAGACAAGAGAAAAAAAGAGTTGGGTTGCGAAAAAACAACAAGAAGATAAAGTCATTGAAGGCTTAAATAAAAAGAAGAAAGAATTACAAAATAATTTGGATTCCATTTTACAACCTTTCAAAGATGCTATAAATAAAGCTACTTATATTCTTAATAAAATAGGCCAACCTGACATAATGGAAATTAAAAATACTTGGGACTCACTTAATTTCGGTAAATACTTATTGCAAAAAGTGTATGAAATTTTAGGGGATAATAATAATGAATGGGACGCAATCAAAAAGAGTTTAGACCTAAAAGTTATTAAAAACTTTATTGGCTTAAGTCCATTAAAGAATAAAGAAAAACTTTTGCCTGTGGTAAAAGAGGTTACAAGTAATTCTGACTTTACACCAGGTGATAAATATCAAAAACCTTATAAAGTTTGTGGAACTTTATGTGATTACTTTAATGTCTGTAATAATTATTATAATGAATTAGATAATCAAAAAAAATTGTTGGATGAAATTGAAGCATTAAATGTGGAAATACAAGGTCATAATAAGACTACAAAAGAATATATTCAACAAGCCACAGCTATTGACAACGAAGTTACTGAAATTGAAAAAAAATTAGGTGATTTAGACACAAAGAAATCTAATAGTCATAACCATTTATTAAAATTACAAGCTTTACGTGATTGTTTCAATGGATTTATTGATGTCGCTAATCAAAAATTACATTTATGGAGCTCACAAAAAGAAAATTTGGATATTATTTTAAAAAATTACGATTTTTATTTAATGGTGATATCATGCTATTTATTCTATGCAGCTCCCTTAAGTAATAATTATAGAAAAGATTACAAATCGTTCTTATATTCTTTATCAAAAACATTAAACTTGAAAGATATTAAAGAATTTAATATTTATACAATATTTCTTGAATTACTTGATTCTTCAAACAAAGACAATGAGTTTTGTTCTTCTATAGGACATTATAGTGATTTCCTTGCTGATAATTTTACTATGATGTATATAATGAAAGAAAAGATCCCTTATTTGATAGATTCTAACAGAATGAGTCCTGATATAATTGCCACATTTTTAGAAATGAAAACTCCCAAAGGTATAGTGCAGACTAATTATAATGATGTAAATCAACCTGGAGAAATGTTTGATAAAATTGAAAATTCAATGAAAAATGGAACTATACTTTTTATCAAGGAATGTGAAGAAAATATTTATGATATCATGGAAAATTTAATAGATGAGAAATTTACTTATAATGCTGAAAAAGGAAAAAATTGCTATTTGATCAAAAATAAAAAAATGGAAAGACATGAAAAATTCAAATTATATTTAATTAAATCAAAACCCACTTCGAGAATACCTAAAAAAGCTTTCACTAATTGTTATGTAATAAACTTTACTTGTCCTGCAGAGGTCATAAGTATGTCTATATATGATTCATTGTGTAAAGAACAAAACTTGGATTCTTTCCAACAAAGAAGTAAATTTAAAAATCTCATAAATAAAGACTCATTCAAGTTATTGGAAATAGAAAAAAAATTATTGGCTTATAATAAACAATTTGATTTTTCAGGAAATTTGGATAAATTAGAGCATAACCAAGGTGTTTTGGATAAATATACTATAGAAAGTAACACTCACACCACAATTACAAAACAAATAAATAACAATAAAAAAAGAATAGAAATATTTGATATTGAATTGAACAAATTTAAGATAATAAGTAATGTATGTTCAAAAATTTATAAATTACTCATGAAATTCTTTTATTATGATAATTTATATGTAATTCCAATAGAATTCATGAATGATTTAGTGAAAGAATTTTATAGAATTAATTATGGAATATATTCTCAAGAAATCAAAAAAAAAATATATCAAGAAAAGAAAAAAGACGAAGAGGAAAACGAGGAAGATGAAGAAGAAAAAGAAGAGGAGGAAGTTCCCCCTCAACCAGTGGGAGAAGCCCAAAATAATAATAATGCTGATCAAAATGAAAATGCCGAAGCAGAAATGCAAGAAAGAGAAGAACAAAAATTATTAGAAAAAGAATTGAAAAGACAGAAAGAATTAGAAGAAATATATCCATGCTTTAAAGAAGATGACTCTTTTGAATTAGTAGTTTTTATTTACAATAAAATATCACAAATTTATGATGTGAATAAAAGAAGACATCTATTGATTATTTTATTATTCTATGGTCTTAAATTCAAAGATGAAATTCCAGGAAATTGCAAACATATAATATATAACATAGATCGTATATATTTCAAAAATATATTAGACCATCCAGAACAATTGGTTAAGTCTCCTGTATCATGTATAGATGATAGAGCTTGGAATGCTTTGAAGCAAATAAATGATTGTTCTTCTTATATATTTTCGATAATTATTGATCATATTGAAAGTCATCCACAAGAATGGGAAGCATTTTTAGATAATGAAGAAGTTTTGATAGAAAGAAATTTCGAAGTATTAGATGAAGAATTAGCCAGCACAATAAATCCTTTTAATAAGTTCCTATTCTTTTCAATAGTGAAAAGCAATTTAAGTGATTCAATCATAAATACTATTCTTAAAGATATAATAAAATCACAAGAAGTTAGTTATATAGATGAAGGAGGAGAAACTAAATATAAAAAATTCAGCTTAGATTATATTAAAAACATAGAAGATTTATTCTTTGAAAATTTCAGTATTACAAGAAAGCCAATTATGATCTTTGACAATGGAAATGGAGAAATTTTATATTTCCATGAAATTCAAGATTTTTACATGCCGAAATTGAAAGAAATCATATCAGAAAAGAACTCGAAATCTGAATCGCCTATAAGTGAGACAGTATCTCTGAAAGAAATAATTCCTACCAAATTAGAGTTAACCAATAATGAATTGGACATTATTCATGCAGCAATGAAAAATGGTGGAGTTATTTTCATAAGAAATTGCTATGTGATTAAAGACTCATTAATTAAAATAATGGAAGAAATAAAAGATGAAGCAACTGTTTTAAATGAATATTTCAAATTAATTTTATTGGTTGATAATAAGAATTTGCTCCCATATTATTTGTATAAAAATTGCAATATAATAAATAGGGATCTTTTAGTTTTGACAGAGATGAAAGAATTTTTAATTGATTTGATTAGTTCAACCCCAGTTAATCTATTCAACAAATTTATGAATTGCGAATTCAATAATTCGAGTGCTTATTTCATGAAAAAATTATATATTTATTTCACAATGGTTAATGCAGTTTTAATCCAGTATTCTAACATAAAATCTAAAATGTACAAAATACCAATAGGTTTCCAACGAAAAGACTACTTCAGCTCTTTGGCATATTTATACAAATATATGACTACTATAAGTGAAGATAAGCAAAAAGAGTTGGGCAATCCAGATAATTTCTATGGATTTACATATGAGTCTTTAATCAAAATAGTATCAGATGTGTTTATCTCTGCAAGAATGATAACTAAAGAAGAATTTGAAAATATGAATGAATTCTTATTACATATGTATAAAAATTCATTTTTCTTAAAAGAAGATTTTCTCTTTGCTTATGATGAATTCGTCTTGCAAAATATCGATGAAAAAAAATATCCTATTAATGATGGACTTATAAATATAGGGGAAGAAGTAGAAGAAATTGCTAATCATAATTTGGCTAGTACATTATCTAATAAGCAAATGCTTCCAGGTAATACAGGTGCTAAATACTTAATTCCAAAAAGTGCTTTAATTGAAGAATTTGAAAAGATACCTAATGAAACTTATTACTGTCTTATGTATGGCATTAGTAATAAAATGTTAGAAGAAAAAAGGCAAGTTTATATCCAACAATTTTTCAAAATAATTTCTATAAATAATGTTGTTAATTCCAATGATAAAAATAAAGATAATAAATTATCTAAGATAAATATAAAATTAGTGTCAGATATATTACAAGATTTGAAACAAAATTTACCCGATTTATTAAATACTACTGAAGCAAATCAAGTTCTATTCAAAATAAATAAATACAACGAATTATTTAATCCTTTAGATGAATGTTTACAAAAGGAAATAGATAGCTTTAATGATTTCATAAATAAAGTTGAAGAAGATATTAATTCATTGCTAAGCGTATTAAAAGGAGATATGGTATTGATTAAAAAATACTATGAAATGATTATATCCCTTAATAAGAGTGCAGTTCCTAAAGAATGGAGTCTATCTAAATATCCAACTAAAAATGTAGATATTAAAGTATGGACAAAAAAATTAAAAAGCATATATAACTTTTTGAATAATTGGATTTTGGAAGGATATTCAAATATATATGATTTATCACTTATGTTCAATGAAAGACTATTCATGACTTTACTACCTATGTATTTCCAAAAAAAATTAGGAGAAGAAAAAATCAGCTCTGATAAGATTAAATTACATTTCAAATTGACAAAATATGAGAAACCAATTGATGTTAAAGAGGAAGTAATGTATGAATATAAAAAGAGCAATAATGATAAAGATTTCATATTTATTAAAGGATTAAAACTAAAGGGATTTGAAAGTCATAAAGAAGAAGACAGAGAATTAAAAACATTTAAGGAAAATGAAAGTAAAGATGAAATCTTACCCATAGTAGTTATTACTTATAGTGTAGAAGATTATCAATATGAAACCATGAATCCAAAAGAAGAAGAAAGTGAGGAAGAAGAAGATGAGGATGAGGAGGAAATACAAATGAATGAAGAAGTCAAAGAAGAAAATAAAAGTCAAAATCCTCAACAATCTGGAAGTGGACCAAAAGACGATGAAGAAAATGAGGATAAAAATGAAGAGAATAATGTTGATACTGTAAATGAAGAAAACTCCAACAAAATTGAAATAAATAATAATGTAAATGAAGAAAACAATAATGATAATATTGTAAATGAAGAGGCTCATAAAGAAAATAATGCAAATGGAGAGAATAATAATGAGAATAATATAAAAGAGGAAAATAATGATGAGAATAATGTAAACGAGGAAAACTATATTGATGAGAATAATGTAAAAAAGGAAAATAATGATGAGAATAATGTAAACGAGGAAAACTATATTGATGAGAATAATGTAAAAAAGGAAAATAATGATGAGAATATAATAAACGAAGAAAATAATGATGAGAATAATGTAAATGAGGAAAATAATAGTGAGAATAATGTAAAAAAGGAAAATAATGATGAGAATATAATAAACGAAGAAAATAATGATGAGAATAATGTAAAAGAGGAAAATAATAGTGAGAATAATATAAACGAAGAAAACAATAATGAGAATAATATAAACGAAGAAAATAATAATAAGAATAATGTATATGAAAAAAATAATAATGAAAATGAGGAAAAGAAAGATAATGAAAATAATAATAATGATATTATAAATGAAGGAGAAGAAAAAAATAATGAAGAAGAAAAACAAGAAAACAAAGAAAATAAAGAAGAAAACAATGATAAAAAAGATGAAGAACAAAAAGCTGAAGAAAATATTATTGATATAAAGAATGAAAATGATGCTAAGGAACAAAAGGATAAAGAAAACAATGAGCAAGAACAAAAAGAACAAGTTGAGAAAGTAGAAGAACAACAAAAAGAAGAAGAAAAAAAAGAGGATGAGGTGAAAGAAATACAGAATGAGGAAATTAAAAATGAGGTTGAAATCAAAGAAGAAGAAAGCAAAAAAGGAGAGCCAAAAAAAGAAGAAGAAATAAAGAATGAAGAACCGAAAAAAGAGGAAGAAAAGAAAGAAGATAATAATGAAATTGCAAATATAGAAGAAGGTGGAAAAAGAATGGTTATTGAAGAAACTCATATTCAATCCAAAAAAATGGCTTTCATTGAAACAATGAGTAATATGAATAGAACTAAAAAAATAGGCAAAGAAGGTAATGAAACAACTGTAAAAATAAAAACAAAAGTTAAATATTATAAAAAACATTGTAGATTAGAGATTCCCTTCATAGAAGAACAAGATCCAAATAGCTATAATATAAATGAACCTTATGGTTATATAGAATTAAGGTTTGATTGTGATAAAGATAAACAAGAAGAATATTTTAAAAATAAACAACTTGCAATAGAATTAGATAAATAAGTTAATTTTAATTATTAAATAAATATACTTCTGAGCAATTAAAATCAGTTCAATTGTCTGAAAATGATATTAATATAAATATAAATACATCAAGTAATTTTAAAGATGAAAATGAAAAAAAATTAGATAAGAATATAATATATAAATCTTTAGGTTCAATAAATATTGTTAAATCAATTGAATCAATAAATTCAATGAATTCAATTTATAAAAGTGAAATAAAAGAAGAAGAAAGAGGAAATATTTATACAAATAAAATAAAAGAGAATAAAAATAATGAAGAAAAAACTAAGACAAATAGAAATCATTATATATTAAATCCTGATTATAATTGCACATATAATTTCCCATTTAAAAGATTATCATTTGATGAAGAAAATAATAAGAATATTAATAAATATAATTCTTTTTATCAAAGGAAATTTAATTTTCAGAAATATTCAAATTTATCTATGACTCCTAATAAAAATAAAAATAAGGAAATAGAAAAAAAGAATAATAATAATAATTTGGTATCAATAAGTGATAATATAGAAGAAAGTATACATAGTCATTTTTCAAATGGTAATAAATTTATATCAGATAGTAAAAAAATTTCAAATAATAGTCAAAAATCATCTGTAAATAACAATAAAAATTCATATAAAAGCTCTACAAAAAGTAAAAATAGTAAAAAAAATAAAAGTAATAAATTTGTTTACGATACTATTAATAATATAAGTTTTGCTTTGGATAATATTGTTGGAAAAATAATCAAGGGAAAATTATTTTCATGGGTAGTTGGAGATATTTTATATGAAAGTGGAAATAGTACAATATATAAAGCCTTTAATATTAATGATGGTAGTATTTTTGTAGTTAAAAAATATAATTGTGTAGATGGAATTAAATGTGATAATTATATAAATGAAGTTAAAATTTATGAAAACTTAAAGCACAAAAATATTATTAAATATATTTATTCTGAGCAAATTAATAATTATTATTTTTTATATTTAGAATATATTAAAGGTGGTAGTATTAAAAATCTAATTGACCAATTTGGTGGATTTAGTGAATCTCTGATAAAAAAATATACAAAACAAATTTTAGATGGATTAAAATATTTGCATGATAATAAAATAATACATAGAGACATAAAATGTGCAAATATTTTAATTGGAGATCAAGGAGTAATTAAATTAACAGATTTTGGCTGTTCAAAAATGATAATTATTAATAAAAAAGATTCAAGCTCTAATGAAGAATATTGTACTAGTTTGAAGGGAACTATTCCATGGTGTGCCCCTGAGGTGATATGCCATAAAAAATATGGAAAAAAAGCAGATATTTGGTCATTGGGTTGTACTTTAATTGAAATGACAGGACATAAACCTTGGGGTAATATTGAAAATATATATCAAATCATGAATAAAATTGGTAAAAGTAATCTTACACCTGAAATTCCAGATTGTTTAAGTGATAATTTTAAAAATTTTTGAGAACTCTGTTTTAAAAGAGACCCTAAAAAAAGAGCAAATTTAAAAACTTTAATAAAGCACAATTTTCTAACTGGATATTATCTTTAATAATAAATACCATTAAAAATAATAAATTTAATATTATTTATTCTTTCTTTAAATTAATGAATATAAAATTATATGATATCTCAAATATATTATTTAATCTTTTTAATTCTCTCAAGCATAATATTAAAAAAAAATATTATTAGAAGCATTGAAAATTTTTTTCAAATCATAATCCATAAAAATATATTTAGCAGAAAAAAGAATAAAATATTGTAGAGATAAACAATTAATATATTATATAATTTTTTAATCTTTATTCAAATTTATTTTCATTATTATTATTTATATCACCATCATTTTCATAATTATTTTTTAAAATCCTTTTTTCTTCATCTATATTATCATTTTTGTTATTTATTTTTAAATCTTTTTGTTCACAATAGTCAATAGGAATTCCATATTCCATTGACATTATTTTCATTTGTGTTTTCATATATAATGAATTTGCTTTTGATACTTTATTTTTGTCAATCATTGGAGGATTATATAATTCTAATCTTATTAATCTTTTTATAAAATTTCCCCATGTTTCATTTGGATCAGGTAATTTTGTTAATAATTCATTCGTTCTTTTTTTCTCAGCAGCAAAAGAAGGACAATTTTCTGGATTTATTTTTTGTTTCAATGAATCATAAAATAATGGCATATTAAATAAAGGATATAATAGATATTCTTGAATACCTAAATATTTTTCTAAAGAAAAATTTATATTATTAAAAAAAGCAATATATTCATTTTCTTCTTTTTTGCTTTTCTCTTTAACGTTTAAATTTATTTTTGTTTTGAGATTTAGTATTTCAGTGATATTTTCTCTTGTATTTTTATATAAATATAATAAATAAAAACATGTTTCATAATTACCTCTTAAAAATGCAACTTCAAATTCATTAATCCATCTATATTTTTCCTTAAAGTCTCGCATTTTTGTTTATCATTATTTAATAGAATAAATACTATCTCTAAGAAATTAAATTTGCAAGCAATAAATAAAGGATTATTATAGCTTGATTTTTCAATTTGATTAATATCAAAATCCATATTAATTAATTCTTCTAAACATTTTATACTTCCATAATAAGAACAAAAATGTATTAATGGTCTTTTATAAGGTCCCAATAAAGTATTTTTATTTAAATTATTATTTATTATTATATTCTTCATTTTTTCTGGTAAATCTTGTCTTATCACATCTATTAATTCATTTTCTATTGAGGAAAATAATTCTCCCATATCTAATTATTTTTATTTTATAATTATGTTTTAATCAAAATGAATTTATTCTTTTATTTTAAATTTCCCAAACTTTTATGGGGATTGGGGATTGGGGATTGGGGATTGGGGATTGGGGATTGGGGATT
>JAJMZR010014155.1:0-17113 GCA_023807225.1 Epidinium caudatum
AATCCCCAATCCCCAATCCCCAATCCCCAATACCCCATCCCCATTATAATTGTTATTTAATTAATTTAATTTCTATCATTTAATTATTTATTGAGTCTAATAATAATTTAATCATTAAAAAAATTATTTATTGTTTTTAGATTTAAAGTTCTTCTCTATCATCATTATCTATTTGTTCATTTTCATTATTTTCTTCATCTTCAATTTTATTATTGTTATTATCATTATCTTCTATATCATTATTATCCAAAAGCATTTCATTGTTAAGAATATTATCTCCATTTAAATAATCATATAATTCTAAACAGTTTCCAATAATTAATTCATCCTTGCATATATCTAAAATTTCTTTTACAAATAGTTCTGATTCAACAATTTTTTTTGGCCAAAATTCTTCTTTTCCAATATGTAATTTCAATTTGATGATAGGAGCTATTTCAATATCTTGTCTTGTTCCTGTTAATGCTCTTGAAATTAATTTCCTCAAAGCATTAGTGAAATTACTAATATTTATTAAATTTTCTTTATTTTTATCATTTTCAAAATATTCTTTTAAATATTTTTTTGTATCTTCTGGGACATTAAGCTTATAATCTTGAAGAATATTTTTTTTCATTGATTTCCAGCATAAGGCCTCAAAATATTCAAAAATAGGAATTAAAGTATCTATTGAGAATTCATTTCCATTTTGAGCAGAATTTTTGAACATTTTTCTTAATTCATTGTTTAATATTATATAATCTGGCAAGCCTTCTATTACTTTATAAATTAAATAATTTTTTTCATAATTTTCTTTTAATATTTCATTCATAAGTATTTGCAAAGAAGAAAAAACATCATTATGAAATTTAATACTGCCATTTTCTTTTGAAAATTTAGTAATCATATTTTTTTCATTATCATTTAATTCTCTTTGTTCATATTTCATATTATAATCAACTAAAACAGAACTATTTTCACCACGGAAGCCTTCGAATAAATAAGTGATAAATTTAATTTTATTTTTTTTAAATTTTTTAATTCCTGGTAAAATTATTTTTCCTAATTCTTCTTCAATATAATCAAAATCATATATAATATCATTATAATTTTTATAATTAATAGTATTATCTTTCGAAATAATATTTCTCATAGATGTAAAATCTATTAACTCATATAAAGCTTTATAAATATTATCATCTATTTTTATAATTTCTTCATTTGTTGCCTCTTGAACATTAACTTCTTGTTCTAATTGAGAAATATAACTATTATGAATGCCTTTTAATCTATTATTTTCGATAATAATATCAATAAAATTATTTTGCCATTCAATAAAATGCTGATATGCTGAGGCTAGGAACATACCCCCATCTTTGTCTCCGTCATCCACTAAAAAGTAGCATAAAGGAAGATCAATATTCATATCAAGAGGCGATTCTCCTTTTTCTTTATCACGTAATATTTGGCATTTATATTGGACTGATTTTGATTTTATTAATTCCCAACTTTTAATAAATGGCTCTATATAATTTTCTTTAAATGTTTCTTCTTTTAATTTATCTTGATTTATTTCATTATATACATCTAATATATGCTCTAATTCTTTTTCCAAAGATAATTTTTTTCCATCTTCTCTACTTATTTTAAAAGAATATATATTTAATAAAGCATTTGATAATTTATTTATATTTATTAAATTTTTCATGTTAATAACGTCATGAGTGAAATCATCATCTTTTTTAATTAAAGTATTTATTAAAAAGTATTTATCTTCATTTTCTTTTAATTCTTTAAATTTATCAGCGAAAGTATTAAAATCTTGAATATGAGAAGCAATATAATATTGAATATCTGGATATAGCTTTTGATCATAAACAGATGGATCAAAATTATCTAGAATCATTTCTCTAATGCTATTTTTATCAAAAATTAATAATATATTATTCATATTTTTATAATCTTTATTTAATTTATGAAGACTTTCTTTATTTGATATTATTTCATAAATATATTTATCAACTTCTTTTTCAAATGAAATTAATTTATCTTCTGTGTCCACTTCTTTAAGGCTAATAATGAATTCAATCAATTTTTCAAAAATCATATTCAAAAAAGTTTGATTATTTTCTATTCCTAGTTCTTTTAATGAAGATTCTAATAACTCCCAATCTTTTTTAATTATATTAAATAAAGTTTGAGTATCTTTTCCATCAATTAAAATTTGGACAATTTGTTGTTGTGCTATATTTCCCAAAATTTGACTTCCTAATAAATATGAATATAATATAAAATGCAAAACTCTGAAAGTTATTATATGAATATCTCTTATAGGATTATTTTTTTCCACTTCTTTTATATCAGAAAGAATAATACCTTTTTTAATCTTTGCTAGATTTTTATCAACATATTCATTTTTAAATGTATTCAAATCAACAGGAACAAATGAATTAAGCCATTCATCTTTTCCTGGCCATTCGTTGGCTAATTTATTAAAATCACCATATTGATAAAAAACTCTAATATCTTTTTTACAGCAAACATGGTCTCTACCTCCTATATCATGCATAAATGGACATTTACCTACATCAACCGGGAATGTACAGGGAGGTACTTCGTATAAAAAACCACAATCTTTGCAAACATAATATCCCATACCAAATCTATTTTTATGTAATTTTTGTTCGATATCATAATATGCTTGAGAAAACAAAGTTTTAGCTGGGAAACTTCCAGGAATATAATTATTATTGATGAATTCATATGTATTTTTTTTAAGTATATCATTATAAAAGCATTGCTGATTATTTATCTGAGTGTTAAAAATAAATCTTAAAGAATACAATAAAATTTCGAATTCATTTTGAGTCAAAGCTTTATCAGATATGTTTTTACTGATATTATTTTCTAATAAATCATAATTGAATAAATAATTATATAAAATTTTTCCTTCTTCTCCGAAAATTAATTTATCTTTTTGTTCATTATATATTTTATTCATTTTCTTTATAACTTCTTCTTTCTCAGTTCCATAAATATATGAAATAGTTTTATTAACTAAAAATGAGTATAATAAATCAAAGTTTTTATTATTTTCATCATAATTTATTTCTATATCTTTCTCAGTATCTAAGATTAATTTTCTATATTTCTCAAAATTATTTGGAGTAATCAAACAATTTTTAAAAATATATTGAGATTTACCTTTTTCTTCCTCTAATTTATTTGATAATTCTTCATAAATTCCAATTTTTTTATTTCCGAATTTGAATTTTTCAAATTGATCGAAATTCTCAAATTTTTTGCAATATAATCTCCAAATATAAAGATTCCTCATTTTTCTTATAGATTCATTATTTTCATCTTTATCATTTAAAATTTCATTAATTTCATCCCAATTTATAAGCTCAAAATATTGATCATTATTATTAATTTCAACATAGTAAAAGCAATAAGTTTTTATATATGCAATCGCATATAATTTTAATAAATTATTATCATAATTATTATTTTTCATATATAAATATTCAATTGCCTTCTTTAAATATTTTAATGAAAGTTTTAATAACAATTCTTCACAGCATTTTTGATTATATTCATTTTTATTATTACTCAGAATTGTGCTAAAATATATCTGACATTGTCCTTCTAAGAAATATAATAAGATTTCATTAAATTCTGGTAAATTAATATTATTAAGAATATTTATTAATCCCTTAAATTTTTCATATTTTTTATTTTCTAAATTTAGAAATTCTTTTAATAAATCTTCTTCTGTATTTTTTTTTTCATTGAAAACTTCTGGTTTTAAAGTCCTTAAAATTTGTGATAAAAATAATTTAGATTTTTTTAACAATTTTTCATTTTTGAAAAATCTTTCTATCAATTCAAAGCGAATATCCTCTTGATAAATATTTCTATACTGTTGCCTATAAATAAAAAACAATAAATTTATATATTCTTCATTTTTTTCTTGAAATAATTTTTCAAATAAATCTATTAATTCCAATATTTTATATAATAAATTATTATATTTAGCTTCATAAAATAAAATCGATTGTTCAAGCAAATTATCCATAATAAATTTATAATTTTCCAAAAATGGTTCATAATTATTTTTGAATGCTTCTTCTATTTTTATAAGACTTCTAATATTATATATTTCTTTACTATACAAATAAAATTTTTTGTTGATTTTTTGAAGACTTGCTTCTACCGAAGTGAGTGAATAAATAAATTCAAAAAATTTAGCTTTATCTTTTAAAAGTTTATTACTATATAATAGTATTGCTCTTATTAAAGATTCTACAATATTAAAGAAGGAATTATTAACTATTTTAGTATATTTCTGATTTCTTTTAGATATTTCATACTTTATTTCATTTTTTTTCAAAATTCCTTCCATTGATTTAACGATATTATCACAAAATTTTTGTAATTCTATAAATATATCTATGAGACTTTTTATGTCTTCTTTATATCCTTGAGAAAATAAAATAATTTTTATAAATTCTTCTTGTGTATAATTGAAATTATATTGATTATTATTAAAATTATTTAAATATATTTTTATTATTAATATTAAAAATTCTAATATTTTTTCATTTATTTCATATTTTATATTTTTTTTTTGAAGATATTCACATATAAAAAATATAAAATAGTCATTTAAAATTATTGTTTTAATTTATTTATTATTTTGATTAAATATTATATTAAATAATTCTATTTTATTGATTTCTCTTTTTATATTTTCTTCATATCTGCTTATATTTTTTTTATACTTAGTTATCCTTTCTTCAATTTTATCATCACCAATAATTACTTTTCTTAAATTTTGTTCATTATTTAAATATCGAGTAGTAATATCTGCATTTATATATTTAATTAATATTACAAAAGCAACTATACTTTTCGGAATTTCTATTCCATTATAAATAATGATCTCATTTGCATTAATATTCATTTTTGGCTTTTTACCGATAAAATCTGTTTTTTCAAAATATTCAGATATTGAATTTCTAAAATATTTATGATTTATAATTAATTCATAATGAGTATTGAATAATAAAGGTTTTAGTATACAATCCTTTAAACTAAAAAATATAATATTTAATAAGTAATTACAAAAATAAGAGCCTATTTTGGAATTAATAACTTCAAAAAAGTCAACATCATTTACCTCTATGATATCTGAAATAAAAATATCTTCTATTAGATTTTTTATTGATTTTCCTTGAAGTTTAATATTTTGATTAACGAGTTCTTTTATATAGTTATTATTGATAATTTTTTCAGCAATTTCATCTGTGATATTCCTCAAATTCAAATCTTTTGTTTCATATAAAATTTTATATTTTAAGCAATTTAAAACAGCAAATATTTTTTTTTCGATAAAATCATTATTTTCTAAATATTCCTTTGATAAATCTTCTTTTTTCTGCATTATTTTCAAAACATTCATATTTTCTTTTCCATGTAAATTATCAATAAAAATTTGATAATAATCATCATTAATAAATGATATATAATCAGGTATTACTTTTAATTTTTTCTTCTCAGTTAATGATACTCTTTGTTTATGTATTAAAAAGATAATTATTTTATTATCTAAATTTTGAATTTCTTTATGAAAGTTATTAATAACATAATTTATTGAATTTATTCTATCTAAATTTCTTTCAGTAAAACGCAATACTAATATTTTTTTATTTCTATTTTGTAATTTTTTAAGCAAAAATATTAAATCATTTTCAGAATTAATTGATTCTATAGTTCCATTTATAATCGAATTTAAATCAAATTTTCCAAATTTATTTTCTATATCATTTTCTATTAAATTTTCGTTTCCTTTGCTAAAAGTATAAATAACAATTTTTCTTTTATTAATTTTTTTAAAAAATGATTCAAAGTTACTATAATTGGACTCCTTATATATATCTAATATAATATCTTTGTATTTATTATATTTTTTTAATTTTTTCTCAAGAATTAGAATAGAAGCAATAATATCTTGACAAAATACAGGAACAATTTTGTTTAGAATTTCTTTAATAAGATTATCTTCATATTCAGAACCATCTTTGTAAATCCAATTTTCTTTATTTTCATTTAATAAATCATTTTTTATTTTAAATATTAAACCTTCAATATGATGCTGTTCGCAATTAATTAATAATTGTTCTAAGCATATTCTTAATTTATTATTATTATTAAATGATGATATTAATCTTAAATAATCTGATATATTTTTAGCTATTTCAATATCTTTTTCTTCTAGAAACATTTTAAAGTTGATTATATGTTTTTCAAATCTATTCAAGAAAGGTGGGTCTAATTTTAGATTTTGTATTTGATTTTTATTAACAATAATAATTATGTGCAAATCTTTATTAACTTCAGATGATATTTTAGCATATTCAAAAGCTATTCTTGCATATCTTTTATCACCCATATAATTGAAATTCTGATTAAATAAATCATATAAAGAAGGATATATCATATCCAAATTTTTCAGAATTAAAACATTATCTGATTCCATTAAATATTTTATTTTATTCAGAATTTCTTCACTATATCTTCCAACATCTTTTTTATATTTTGTTCCAACTAATTCGATATATCTTTTTCCTAAAGATTCCAATAAATATTTTGCTATATCGCTAGCATCATTTCCATCAGAAATAAGCATTAAATATCTACTATTAGGATCAGTCACATTTTTTTTAATAGAATCAGAAACTGAAAATCCTTTTGATATTTCAACAGTTTCATCATATTTATCCTTGTATAAATTTTTAAATATTTCTTTTATTTTTGTACTAGAATTTTCCAATCCTCCGAAATTTCTACTTAAAGAGAGCAAACCTATTTCAGTTAAAGTTTTATTCTCATTTTTATTTAATTCTTCAGTTTTCATGATTAATTCCCTCATAGCAGTTTTTATTAAATTATAAAAGTCTCTATTACCATGAAAATCTTTATTTTCGTTTATATTATTTTGGCTTAATAATATATATTCGTGATATGTTTGGGCTAATATTCTAAAAAATTCTTTATATTTATTAGACAAATCTTGGTCAAGAGCTTCTGCAATATACATTGCTGTTTCTTCTAAGTCTTCAATATCATAATCAGTAATAGATAAATTTAATGCACGATTAATCTTAGCTGCATCTAAACGCCAATTTGATATACCTAAAAATGGTACAGAATTCACTTCGTCCATTTCTAATAAAAAATGAATTACTTTTAATGGATTATTTCTAGATCTTTCAGCTAAACCCATTTCATCAAAAAAAACTAAATTTATATTATTTCGATTTTTAGGATCATTTTTTGCTTTCAAAGCTTTTTTAAATATTTTTTTAATCCCTTTTGAAGTACTTGTTTGAGAACCTTGATAATAATATCTATATAATATTCCTTTATCTCTGAAAAAAGGGCTCTTTGAATTTTCTCCTTTTAGCGTATTAAATAATATTTGAAAGCTTAAAGATTTTCCAGTACCTGGTTTCCCGACAATAATAATAGGTATTGTATTATCAATGCAAGTAAAACATGTAAACAAATTTTCTCTTAAAGTTCTATTTAAAGCGATACCTTTTTCATTTATATCCATTTCTCTGGTTATTTTACGAATTTCAGATTCGGGAACTACCAAAAAACTATTAATATAAAATTTATTTAATTTATGCACCAATTGCTGTCTATTTTTTTTATCATTAATTCTTAAATAATAACATAAATATAAAGTCATATTCAAACTCCATTTCATTTTATGACCTTTATTTTCTTCTTTGAAATGTTTCATAAAATATTCGAAAAATATTCCAAATCTTCTTATTTCTCTCAAACTAACTGTTGATTTATCATATATTTCTCTAATATAATCATGACATATTGATATACTTTCAATCATTTCATTTTGAAAATCTTTGAAAAGTTGATCTTTTTTTTCTTTCATTTTGAATATTTTTGATAATATTGATTCAACAGTATTTTTAATATATTTTTTTTCATCTTCAGGCTGAAGGGACCCAAAATCAAAAATGAAATTAAGCAAAGAATGTGGTAAAGGATTTACAGTGTATACTAAATTATTCAATTTATTTTTTTTCTTCATATTATAATATACCAATCCACTTTCTTTCATTTTAACATCCATAGTTCTATAAGGATTACAAGCACCTAAAAATACAAACCTCTCATCAATTTTTTTTCCTAAATAAGTATGATTACACATAATTTCGCTGATTAAGCCCATAGAATTGCAAGTATTAATTTCATCGAAAAATATCCAGATGATATCATTATTAATATTATTTCTTTCTTCTTGTGTTACTTTTTCTATAAATTTAACAATTTTTTTATCAGTTATTCCTGCATGAATTTGCAATCTATTCCATTTAAGCTTACCTTTTCCATATAAAGTTGCGAGCATTTCTAGTAATTTTGTTTTTCCTACTCCAGTTTCACCCATGAGAATTACAGGTATTCTTGCTTGTATATTTAATAAAATTCTGACCATTTTTATAAAATTATCAGCAACAAAAATATAATTACCTAATTCCTCACATATTTTTTTAATATCGTTTTTTGTCATATTATCCAAGGAAAATAATTGTTGTATATCTTCTAAAAAATCATCATGCTTCAACTTTTTATAATCTCTTAATTCTTTTTCTTTTTCATCTTTACGATTTTGAGAATTCCATAATTCCTTTAAATCTTGATATTCTTCATCATTTTTATTGTTATTGGTTATTATGCTTAAAGAGCCTCCATCCATGTTAAAAAAAACTAAACTAGGCTTAATTTTTTCAAAAGAAAATATTTCTCTTTTTCCTTCTTTGTCGGCCAATTTCTTAATACCTTCCTCTATTGCTTTTTCTTCATTATATTTCCCAAATAATTTCATTGATTTATATTGACTTAATAATACTCCATCGAATGGTGATCGTGTAAATACTTTTGTTAATCCCACAAAATTAGAAATAACAGATATTCTAGCTTTTTCTATTAATGGATCTTCGCCATACAAAGAATAATCAAAATAAGGATTATGAGTGAATTTTTTAAATTGAACTGCTAATATTTTTATAAAATTCATTTTTTGATAATAACTTTGATTTTCTACATTAAAATATTTATCAATTATTTTTTCACATTCTTTTGCAGTTTTTTGAATTGGTGCATTTAAATCTATGTTTTTTTTACCTATTTTTCCTTCATCATAAAAGGATAATACTTCTGCTACTGTTGCTATGGGGGATTCCCCAATAATTTTTACTCCTTCTTCTAATCTTAAAGGATATAATTTATCGATATAAATTTTATTGAATAAACTTAATAATTTATATTTTTCTTCAAATATCACAAACCCTTTTGGTATTTCTATAATTATATTAATATCATAACCGAAATAATATTTTCTTTCATTTGAGTCTATAGAACGAAGAATTATTAATTTAAATAATATTTCATTCATTAAATCATCATTTTCGGATTCAGATAAATCTAAATGAATATATGTATCTTTTGCTTTTTGAAAATCTATATTTAAATTGAGCAAATTATCAATAATATAATCACGTGAAAAAGAACCTCCTATAGGCAAATATTTATAAATACCTTGTTTGCTTTTAACTTTATATTTAATTTCTGTGGTTTTTCCGTATCCAGAATATATAGATGAATATAAATTGATTTTTTCTAATTCTTTGTTTTTATTTTCTGGTTTTTTTAAAAAATAATTATTAAAAATATTTCTTTCTGGTATGATTTTTTCTAAATCTCTTACTAAACCAGAGTCGATTTTTTCATATAAAAATAAAATATATGAATTTATTTTTTTATTTTTAAATTCATAAATAGATTTTAATTTGTCAATTAAAGCCTGAGTAATTGAAAGTTCTAAACATTCCATATTTGATATGATAAATAAAATTGGTTCATCACATAATAATGCTCTATACAAGAAAGACTCTATTTGTTCTATAGATGTTTCTTCATTACATAATAATAAAGTATTTACTATTGGAATATTCTTGGTAAGATTTTGATATATATTTAATACTAGTTCAATCAAATCATTATTATCTCCGACTTTTATTTTTCTATATAAACCAGGCTTTAAGTATAATTCAGGTAAAACTTTATTTTTTAAATATAAATCTTTTATATTTATATTATATGATTTAAATAATTCATTTAAATATAGACTTATATTTTCTAATTCTTTCAAATTATCATTATAGAAAAAATTAATATTTGGATTATTAATATTACTCATAGTAATAGAATTAAATATTGAAGATATATCAATTTTTTTATTTTTTGTTTTTTCATAAAGTAATAAAAATTGTTTTCCATATAAAAATCTCAAATTTGGAAATTTTATATATCCTTCTTTTATTTCTTTTTTAAAACTTTCATTAAGCTCATTATATTCTTCAATTATCTTTTGTAAATCTTTATTTTGCTCTGATTCTTCTATTACTTTTCCATTTTGTATAATAAGTGAAATATTATTAATATGAAAATATCCTGATTTCAAAAGACTATTCATTGCTTGATTCAATTGTTTTATATTATCTATTAAATTCACAAAATCTTTTGTTAATTTAGCTTTATCTAAAACTTTTTGTTCTTGTTTATCCTCATTTTTATTAAAATTAGAATTTGAACTTGATAATAAAAGTTTATTTCGTAATTCATCTAATTTATTTAGATTTAATATATTATCTTCATTTTCGTTTTTTACATATTGTATTAAGCATGTAAAAGAATTTATTTTTTCATCGTTATATATATTAACTTTTGAGAATTTTAATATATTGCTAATGATTTCAGTTGTCATTTCAGGATTTTCACTATATCTTTTGTATATTTGTATTATTTCACCATATGATTTGAGATATTCGTTAAGCTTAATAGCAATATTTTTTTCATTCTCAAATTCTTTTTGGAACAATATTAAAAAATTTTCATCTGTTTTTACCTTATTATAATTTATTAATTTATTGAAAAATATACTTACAGAAAATAAATTATCTATATCTGAAGTTTGTAAAACTGATGAATCACTTTCTTCAATTAATTCATTTAAAAATCTAACATCTAAATTTTTTTCCCATATAATTTTAAGAAATAGAATTGATTGTTTTTTATCAATAAATAATTCATAGAAATCTAATATAGCCGATTCTTTTTCTATATCATATCCATATTTCAAAAGAAAACTTTTTGCATTATTTATATCTTCCCCAATTACATCAATTGAATTTAATTTTTCATTAAATATTTTCAATAATTCCATAAAATAAGTTAATTGAATTCCAGATAAATCTTTATAGGCATCAATTAAGTCAATGATACCTCTTACAATATTTTTAATTTTGTCTTTCTTAGAATAATTTATTAATTCATTTAATAAATCATTTTTTATATAATCATTTTTATTTAAATATGCGAATTCATCCCCTATGAAAAATATTTCTTTTTGTAAATTATTTTTAGATTCTCTTATTGCTTTCATTATTTCTTCAATATTTTGTATTCCAAAAAATGGCTCTTTTGTATCCTTTTGATTAATTATTTTTGTTAAAGTTTGTTTAAAATTCTCAATGGTATTCATAAAAATTTCATCTTCTGTCTTTATTCCTTTATTAACTTTATTTTTGTTATATATTGACATAAAAAAACATGAATTTTTATATTTTATATTTATACTATCTGCTTTTGCTGCTTCGTAATTAAAATCTTTATTTTCATCAAAAATATTATTTATTTTTATTATTTGTGAAACATTCATATTTTTTAACTCAACAATTTTACTTTTAATTAAGTCTATAATAAATCTTTTTGTATCACTGTAAAATGCAGTATAAAAATCAAAAATTTGTTCCAAATCTTTAAATATTATATCACATCTCATCATATTCTCTTTGAATTTATTTAGAATTTGTTCTGCTTCTTTTTGATTGTTATCTGTTATTACAAGAATTTTTTGATAAAAAATATCATCTTCCTTTATCAAATCATTAATTATATGATATGGAACATCATTCACATATAAATCATTATATATTTTATTTTTTATCTCAATAGATTTTAAATAATATTGCCCTTCTTTAATATTATCTTTAAATATCAAATTATATTTTTCAAAAAATAATTTAAATAGTAAATATTTTTTCTTTTCCTCTTTATTATAAAAATCTTTTTCTTCCATTACTTGATTATCTAATTGATCCAAAAAATAAATCTTATCTTCTTTTTTTGCTATTGATAATAATTCTATTAAGGATTCAGCATTTATTTCTCTATTATTATTAGTAATAAAATAATTTATTATAAATTGTTTTATTTTTTCTTTAATTTTATTCATTTTTTCAGATTTTAATAAATGAAAAAAATAATTAGATATATTTTTTTTTTGTTGTAGTAAATTAAAAATTAAATCATTTAAATCTAAAGAACATTTATAATTAGCTATAAGCCAATTATCTAATATTTCAAATACTGTTTCATTTAATTCATTAGAATCTTTATTTAATATATCTTGCAATTTATTATTTATGGATTGAATCAAATCTGCATCTATTTTTTCAATAGGAAAAATATCAAATAGATTATTAAAATCGATTATTTTTGTCATTTGTTCAAGAAGTATATTATAAAATTTCATTTTAATTTTATGGTTTTCTAAAAAAAGTCCACATAAATTATGCTTTTTAATGATATTAATATAATTTAAATAATTTTCATCATCATCAGTAATTGGGATATATTTAAATATTTCAGGATCCCTTTTATCACTTCCTTCATAATCTTTAGAATAATAATAAACATCTTGTTCTAATATAAAAGTCCTTATTTCTTCAGGCTTTAATTTTTTATTTTTCATTAAATCTAATCCATTTTTATGAATTTCATCATAAAATTGTTTAATAAGTTTTTTATTAATCTCGGTAATATTAAATATTTTATGTAGTTTGAATATATCATTTAATTCTCTATTTGCAAAATATGTTAACATACTTCCAAATATATTATCACAATTTATGATTTTGCTTTTATCTTTTGTTAAATTTATTATTTCTGACAAAACAACTATTATTTTATCAATATCTTCATTTGCTTCTGGATTATTTAAGCTTAATTCATAATTTGCTAAAATATGGTAAAATTTTTTGTTTTTATCTAAAGTTTGATAGATTTCATCCATATTTTCTTTTATAAATAATAAATTACTATAAAGACCTTTTGATAATCTTATAATATTATTGACATCATCTTTTTTCTCAGATGCATGAAGCAAATTTTTTTGAAAAATTTTTAAATTATTTTCATCTTGAAATAATAAATTTGCAATTTTGTTTTGATTATTCATCAGTAAATCTAAAATTCCTCTTGAGAATATATTTTCATTTTTTGAGTTTATTAACTTAAGCAAATAAATACAATCATAATTAGAATAAATTTCTATTAATAAATTTACAATGTCTGATTTTTTCAAATCTATTTTAAGCTTAACCAGATCATCATCACAAATATAATAATCTTTATTTATTTTTTCATTTTCATTATGCTTCAGTTTCAAAGAATAATTATTACCTAAAGGTAATTGATATTTAAAGCAAAATTTGAATAATTTCAAAATTTCATTTGGATATATTTCAATTTCATTATTATATGGATCTCCAATTTTTTTCAATAACGCCTTCAATAATTTAGTTTTAAATTTATCACTTTTTATTTTTTGTTTATCAAAAAAGCAAGATAAATATTCTTTTATTATAGTGCAGAAACTAGCATCAAAAAAATAATTATTATTATCTCCTTTGAATTTTAAATTATCAAAGTAAAAAAATACTTCAGAATATTTAAATTGAATGTGACTCCTAAAACTTGAAATATTATTATTTATTAATATTGATATATTTTTCATTTCTTTATTAGCAAAAACTTGATAAATATATAGTATGTAAATTTCATTTCTTGAAGAAAATTCTGCTATATGAATTATATGCTTTTCAATTTTAGTCTGACTTTCAACAATATTTACTGTAAAATTATTCTTTTCCTTTTTTAAAGTTAATATAAAAAATCCATTAAATTTTTTATTTTGTTCAATCATTTTGATATTTTGTTTAGGCTTTCTTATCAAATTTTTCAATTTATCCTTTTCCTCTTTTTTAATATCAAATTTATCTATATTCTCTTCATTTAATGACAGTAACTTTTGACCATCAATATTTAATTTCTTAATTGAGTTGAAAGAAAATGAAAGTTTTATTTTTAAAAATTTTGCAATTGTTTCTTTATCACTTCCTTTATTTATATTAATATTCATCAAATTTAAATATTTTTTTAATTTTTTTTTGTCTTTTTCTGAGGTATTAATTTTATTATTTATATCTTCATCTTTCAAAGTTAAGAAGTTTTTTCCATTTAAATTCTTAAAATCATTAATTGATTTATCTTCAAAATCTAAATTTAATTTCAAAAATTTAACAATATCTGCATTATTACTTCCATCTGTAATCTTTATATTTATTTCCTTCAAAACTTTTATTAGTTCATCCTTTTCTTGTTTAGAAAGAATATTAATTTCATTTATATCTTTTTCATCCAATAAGAGCAAAGTTTCTCCATCTAAATCTAACTTTTCTGCTATATCTTTTTTTAAATTTATTTTTTTTATTAAAAAATTTGCTATATCATTTTTATTACTATCATATGTTACTTTAAGCTCTAGTTCAGGCTTTTTTATTATCTCAATTAAATATTGTTTAAATATTTCTTTTTCTTCATTAGTAATTTCTAATTTATCAATATCTGTAATCTCCAATAAAAATAAACATTCTCCATCAAGGTCTAATTCTTTTATTTTATCTTCAGAAAAATTTAATTTTTTGACAAAAAACTGAGTTACTTCTTCCTTTGTACTTTCTTTAGTTAAATTTTTTATAGACTCATGCTTGTTTGTTTTTTGTAGTTCTATTAATATGTTTTTAAATTTATCTTTTTCTTCTTTATTTAATTGTGATAATTTATCAATATAATTTGGATTAAGATTAAATATCATTTTTCCATCTAATTGTAATTCATTTATAATTTTATTAGAAAAATTTAATTTAACCTTAAGATATTTAGAAACTTCTTTTTTTGTACTTTTTTCATTAATTGTTATATTTAGATTTTCTTGATTTTTTTTTAAAGAATTTTTCAAATTTTCTTTTTCTTCTTCGTTTAATTCTGTTAATTCATCAATCTCTGAGTTGGTAATACTTATTAAAGATTCAGCATCAAATCCTAATTCATCAATAATTTCTTGAGATAATTTAGAATTTTTTCTTAAAAAATGTGAAACTTCTTCTTCTGTACTGTTTTGATTAATTATTATTTCTTCATCTTCAAATTCTGTTTTTTCTTCTTCTACAATATTTAGAGTTTTAAAATAATTAATATATTTTTCTAATTTCTTTTTCTGCCCTAAATTAAATTCTAATTTATTCATTCCTTCTTCATCTAACTGAATTAACCCTTTTCCATCAAGAATATTATTGTTTTTTTTGAAATTAATACATTTTTGTAAAAAATTATTGACTTCTTGAATAGAAGATTTAACTGTTATTTTTTCTTTAATATCTTTTGTCTTTCTAAATTTTGCTTCTTCTTTAATCATTTTCATTTTAGTTATTTTTATTCCTTTAGAAATAAGGCCAGTGTCCACCATGATTTCATCTTGGTCAATATCTTCAATTTCTTTAAAGTCAGCGTCTAAATCAGATTCAATTCCATTCAATAATTCAATATCATGCTGTGAAACAAAACTGATACATAATCCTTTATTGCCAATACGACCAGTTCTTCCTGCCCTATGAATAAAAGTCTGGGATGTATGCGGCATGTCAAAATTAATAACTAAATCACATTGTTTTATATCTAGACCTCTTGAGGCCAAATCAGTTGAAATCAAAAATTTTGAAATGCTTCCTTTGAATTTTTGCAAATCTTCTCTTCTATTTCTTTGAGTCATTTTTGAATGTAAATGACTTACTTTTAATTCAAAAAGTTTACATAAATTATATAAAAAGTCACATTGCTTGACATGATTTACAAAAATTAAACAATTTGTTTCTCTATATTTATTTCTTAATAAATATAATAAATAATGCTCTTTTAATTTTTGAGGAACTAAAATATATTTTAAGTCAACATCTTCATTGATTTTATTCTTAATTTTCATTGGAATATTGATATTATTATTATTATTCTTTTGTTCATCATCTTTTATATCTTTTATTTCTTTTTCATCGTTAATGTCCTCATTATTATTATAATAATATAATTCCCCAGTGTCGTTTTTTCCCAAATATTTTTTTAATTCATTTTTAGTTTGAACAATAGTGGCTGAGAAAAACAATGTTTTCCTATCATCAGGTAAAAATTTAATTATCTTTTCAATATCAGGTCTTATTGTATCATTTAATAATTGATCAAATTCATCCATGACAAAATATTTCAAATTTTGAACTAATTTTATATAATTATTTTCAAGAAATGTAACCAGTCTTCCGGGGGTTGCTATTATTATATGGGGGATTTTGTCCAATTCTTTCAACTGGGAGGTGTAATCTTCCCCCCCAATTATAGTGCACATTCGTAGGTTAAACCCCGTTGAAAATAATTTTAATTTTTCCTCGACTTGAATCACTAGTTCTCGAGTTGGTTCTAGAATGATGGAATATAACCCATATGGATCTTTACTTAGTTCACTTAATATTGGTAAGCAAAAAGAAGCTGTTTTTCCTGTACCTGTTTTTGATATTGCTATTACACTTTTATCGTTTAGAATTTGTGGGATTATGAATTTTTGGACTATTGTTGGCTTTTTATATGATAAATATGCTATAACTTTTTTTATCCATTTTTCCAATTTCATATCTTCAAATGAATCTACCATTTTTAGGATAAAAAAATTTAATCATTTTTATCTTTTATTTTTAAGTCTATTATATATTAACTTTAGTCTTATAGCCAATTTTTTATAAAAATGAAACTACATAAAATGGAATAAGGCGAATATAATTCATAATTATTATGTTGAAAGGACAAATAGCCT
>JAJMZR010014156.1:0-16967 GCA_023807225.1 Epidinium caudatum
CCCAATCCCCAATCCCCAATCCCCAATCCCCAAACCCCAAACCCCATACATAATTATATGTATTATTATTAATTTATTAATTAATTAAATAAATTGATTAATTAAAAAATAAGAAAATAATAATTAAAAAAATAATAATTAAAAAAATTTAAATAATAATTCAATGTTATTATTTCTTAATAATTTAAAATATATATTTAAATATAATAAACATTTATTTTAGAAAAGAATTATATATTATTATCTCTTTCTTCTTCTTCATCTTCTTCATTATCCTCATCATCACTTTCATTTTGAGTATCCTCTCCATCTTGATTTTCATTTTGAGCAATATTCATATTATTAGGTTCTGCTATTCTATTATTTTCTTTAGCTCTATATATTAAAGCATTTAAAATACTATCTCCTTCTAATAAATTATATAAATTAAAGCAATGACCTATTGTAATATTATCTTTACATATTTGATCAATTTCTCCATCAAATAATATATTATCCACTACTTCTTTATTCCATAAATCTTCTCTTGTCATATATAATTTTAAGGCTGCATCTGATTTGATATCAATATCTTGCCTTGAACCAGCCAATGACCTAGATATCAATCTTCTTAAAGCATTTGTGAATTTCTCCTTATTTATGAGTTTATCTCCTCCTAATTTGTTGAAATATTCATTTATATAATTTTTGATATCTTCTGTAAGTTCAAGTTTATAATCAAAAAGAATATTTTTTTGTATTTCTTTCCAACATAAAGCTTCAAAATATTCAAAAATTGACACTAAGGTATTAATTGTAAAAGCTTGCTCTTCAGGGTTATATTCATACTTAGTTTTAAATAATTTGACAAGTTCTTCATTTAAAATAATATATTTTGGAAGGGATTCAATTACTTTATATATTAAATAATTTTGATTATAATTTTCTTTTAATATTTCATTCATAAGAATTTGTAATGAAGCAAATACATCATTATAAAATACACTATTATTATTTTTTAATAAATCACTTAATGATTCTTTTTCATCATTATTTAATTCTCTCTGATTATACTTAGCATTATAATCAACTAAAACAGTACTATTTCCTCCCCTTAATCCTTCAAAAAGATAAGTGATAAATTTAATTTTATCATTTTTGAATTTTTTAATACCTGGTAGAATAAGCTTTCCCATTTCTTCTTCAATAAAATCTAAATTATATTTTATATCATTATAATTTTTATAATTTATTTTATTATCTTTTGAAAATATGTTTCTCATAGAACTTTTTGAAATCAATTCATTAAATGCTTGATATGTTTTATCATCAATATTAATAATTTCATCTTTAGTTGCATCTTCAATATTAATTTCTTGTTCTAATTGAGAAACATAACTATTAAGAATACCTTTCATTCCATTTTTAGAAATAATTTCATTAATAAATAGATTTTGCCATTCAATTAAATGTTGATATGCTGAAGCTAAAAACATTCCACCATCTTTATCTCCATCATCCACTAAAAAATAACAAAGAGCATTATCAATTTTCATTTCTAAAGGTTGTTCACCTTTTTCAAGTTGACGTAAAATTCTACATTTATATTGAACTGATTTGTTTTTGATTCTGTCCCAACTTTTTATAAATGGATTAATATATGAATCAATAATAGTTTCTTGGTTTTCTATTTTTATAGGATTCATTTCATTATAAGTATTTTTTATATATTCTAATTCATCTTTTAAAATTTTCTTTTTTCCATCTTCTCTACTTATTTTAAAAGAATAAATATTTAATAAAAGATTTACTAAATTATTTATATCAGCCAAACTTTTCATATTAATAACATCTTGGGTTAATTCAGTTTCTTTATTAATTAAGATATTAATTAAAGCATATTTCTTTTTATTTTCTTCTGAAGATTTAAACTCATTTACAAATGTATTAAAATCCTGAATGTCTGATACAGAATAATATTGAATATCAGGGAATTCATTTTGATCATAAATTGAAGGATCAAAATTAGCTTGAATTATTTCTTTATAACTTTTAGGATCAAAACTTAGTAAATCATTATTTAATTCTTCATAAGTTTTATTTAATTTTTCAATATTTTCTTTACTCTCAATTATTTCAATAATAATATTATTAATTGATTTTTCAAATAACTCGAAATTTTCCTGTGTATCAACAGATTCTAAGTTATCCATTAAATCGAGCACTTTATCAAAAATCATATTCATAAATGTTTGCACATTATTTACTCCAATATTCTTTAGTGATTTATCTAATAACTCCCAATTTTTCTTGACTATACCGAATAATGTATGAGGAAATAAATTTTCTACTAAATAAGCTCTAACTTCTTCAATACTTAAATAGTTTAATATAAAAGCACCCATTAAATATGAATATAAAATAAAATTCATTATTCGATAAGAAATATTATTTAATTCCCTTACTGGACTGTTTTTCTCGAAGTCAATAATTCTGAAATCACTAATAATACCTTTTTGTTTTTGTGATAAATATTGATCAATATATTCTTTTTTAAATTCTTCTAAAGTTTTATGAAGAAAAGAATCATGCCAAGACTTATAATTATTATAATTCCAATATTTTTTAAAATCATCATCAGATTTTTTATCTAAAAATACTCTTATATCTAACTTACTACAAATATGGCCTTTTCCACCAATTATATGTCCATTTGGACATTTTTCGGTACTCATTGGAAAAGTGCAAGGAGGAACTTCATATAAAAATCCACAATCTTTACAAATATAATAACCTATTTCCAATTTTTGTGGTAATTTTTCTAATAAATCATTATATGATTTTATAAATTCATTTATTATAGGAAATGAGCCTGGGATATAATTATTCTTAATAAATTTATTTACATTTTTCTTTAATAAATTATTATAAAATATATTATTATTTTTAATTTGAGTATTAAAAATAAATCTAAAAGAATATAATAAAATTTCATATTCATCTTGTTTTAATGGATCATCAGATATTTTTTTAATTATTTCATTTTGAAGTGAATCCTCATTTAATAAATACTTATATAAAATTTTACCTTCTTCTCCTAAATTTAATTTGTCAGAACTTAATTGATATATATCTTTTAATTTATTAATAAAGATTTTTTTATCATTACTATATAAATAAGAAAGAAATTTATTTACTAAAATACAATAAAAAGAATCAAAATTATAGTTAATATCTTCAAAATTTAAATCAATTTTATTTTCTTCTGCCTTTAAATAGTTATCAATATCTGAGAGGATTATTTTATAATACTTAGCATTATTTGGTGAAACTAGACTTTCTTTAAATATGTAATTTTTTTGCCCTGCTTCATATTTTAGTTTATCTGCAAGTTCTTTATATATAGGTATATTTTTTTGTGAAAAATCGAAATATTTAAATTGGTCGAAATTTTCAAATTTATTTAAATATAATCTCCAAATATAAATATTTCTCATATTTCTAATTAATTCGTTGTTTTCATCTTTATCATTTAATAATTTATTTATTTCTTCAAAATTACATTTATCAAAATAATGATAATTTATTTCTACATAATAATAACAATATGTTTTTAAATAAGCAATAGCATATAATTTTAATAAATTATTATCATTATTATTTTTATGTTCATATAAATATTGAATAGCTTTTTTTAAATATTCTATTGAAAGTTTTAATAATAATTCTTCACAACATTTTTCTGAATATTGATTTTTGTGCTTGCTTAAAATATCATTAAAATAAGATTGACATTGTCCTTCCAAGAAAAATAATAATAATTCATTAAATTCTTTTGAATCAATACTGTTATATATCTTAATTAAATTTTGATATTTAGATAAATTTTTATTATCAGTTAAATTCATGAAATTTTGTACTAAAACTTCTTGAGGTTCTTGTTTCTTATTTTTTTCATTATAAATTTCTGGTTTTAAATCTTTCAGAGTTTCAGATAAAAGTAATTTGGATTTTTTAATTAATATTTTATTCTGGAAAAAGTTTTCAATTAATTTTATTTTTATTTCTTCATTATAATTATTTCTATATTGCTGCCTAAATATATAAAATAATAAATTAGTATATTCTTCATTTTTTATTTTAAATGTTTCATCAAATATTTTATTTAAATCTAAATTAACTTTAAATAAATTATTATAATTTTCATCATATAAAAGATATGTTTGCTCTAATAAATTATTTACTATTATCTCATAATTTTTCTCAAATTGCTCATGATTATATTTATATCCTTCTTCAATTTTAATTATTGTTCTAATATTATATATTTCTTTACTATATAAATGAAACTTTACATTAATTTTTTGTAAATTTGCTTCAATAGATGTAAAAGTATAAAAAAATTCGAAAAATTTTGCTTTATCATTTTTGCTCAATTCTATACTAAATAATAGAATTCCCCTTATTAAAGATTCAATTATATTAAAGAAATTTATATTTACGATTTTTGTATGTTTTTTATTTCTTTGAGAAATTTCATATTTGATCTTTTCCTCATTTAATATTTTAATCATATATTCTTCAATATTTTCACAATATTTTTGTGCTATAATAAAAGAATCAAAAAGATTTTTTATATCCTCTTTATATCCTTGAGTAAAAAGAATTATTTTTATGAATTCATCTAATGTATTTTCGAAAGTATAATTTTGATTATTTTTATCATTTATTTTAACTTTTATGATTAATTTTAGGAAACTCAAAATATTTTCATTAATTTTATAATCAACTTCTTTTTTCTCTAAATATTTAATAACAAAATACTTTAAATATTCTTCTAAGAAAAGACTTTTAAATTCTTCAATATTTTGACTATAAATAATTTTAAAAAATTCATATTTATTTATTTCAGTTTTTAAATTTTCCTTTAGTCTATCAATTGCTTTATAATATTTATCTATATTTTCTTTATTTTTTTCTTCTTTAATAAAAATTTTTCTTAATAAATTTTCATTATCAACATATCTTTGATATATTTGATCATTAATAAATTTTATTAGTTTATCAAAATTGGATTTACTTTGTGGTATTTCCAATCCATTATATATTGTTACTTTATTAGCATTGATATTGGTTTTTATAGGTGGAACAAAGTTAAATGTCTTTTTTTCGAAAGCAGAATGAACAATATTATAGAAATAATCATTTTGCATTATCATATCGAAATGATTAGTATTTAAAATTTGATTTAAAATATTCTCTTTTAAAGTATATAAAATTATTCTTGATAAATATAAACAAAAATGTTTACTTAATTTACTATTAATAACCTCAAAGAAATCAACATCATTTACTTCACTTATTTCAGTTGTAAATGCATCTTTTATTATTCCTTTTATTAATTTTCCTTGGGCTTTTAAATTTTTGTTAATCAACTCTTTAATTTTGTCACTTTTTATTACTTTTTCTGCAATTTCTTTGGTATAATTTTTTAAATTCAATGATTTTGTTTCAAATAAAATTGTATATTTCATATAATTCAATACAGTGAATATTTTGTTATCAATAAAGTTTGAATTTTCTAAATATTCTTTTGCTAATTCTTCATTTTTTTTCTGCATAATTTTAAAAACATCTGAATTTTCTTTTCCTTGTAAATTGTCAATAAAAATATGATAATAATCATCATTAATAAATGAAATATAGTCTGCAGTTACTCTTTTAATTTTAGCCCCTTTTGGTAGTCTTTGCTTATGTACTAAAAATATTATTAGTTTATCATTAAGTATTGGATTTTCTTTTTGGAAATTATCAATTATATAATTGGTAGAATTGATCTTACCAAGGTCACTTTCAGAAAATTTAATTATTAATAATTTTTGATTTTCTTTACTAATAAGTGTTTTTAATAAAGTTATTAATTCTTTTTCTTCTTTAATTGATTGAATATTTTCAATAACAGCATTTTGTTTGTTAAAAATTCCAAATTTATTTTCTATATCATTTTCTTCATTGAATATGTTTTCAGTTACTTTACTAAAAGTATAAATTATATTTCTTTTTGATTCCAATGTTTTGAAAAAAGATTCAAAATTATTATGCTGCGATTCTTTATATATTTCAATTACTGTTTCATTTAATTTCTTATATTTTGTATCTAATTTACAATACATCATTGATGCAATTATATCTTGGCAAAATGTTGGTACAATTTTTTTAAATACTGCTTTCATCATATTTATTTCATAATTTTCTTCATCCTCCTTTTCATTTTGTTCATTATTAATTTTTTTCATTTTGTCATTCTTTATTTTAAATATTAATCCTTCTATATTGTGTTGTTCACCATTTATTAAAAGATTTTCTAAATCTATTTTTAGATTTTTTTCATCATTGAAAGAAGAAATAATTTCGATATATTCAGATATTCTTTTTGCAATCTCTATATCTTTTTCTTCTAAAAGCATTTTGAAATTAACTAAATGCTTTTCAAATCTATTTAAAAATGGAGGATCTAATTTTAAATTTTTAATTTGATTTTTGTTCACAATAACAATAGCATGAAAATCTTTATTAACTTCAGAGGAAATTTTAGCATACTCAAAAGCAATTCTTGCAAATTTTTTATCTCCCATGCAAGTGAAATTTTGATTAAATAAATCATATAATGAAGGATAAATCATATCTAAATCTCTCAAAATTAGAACATTATTAGTTTCCATAATATATTTTATTTTATTAAGAATTTCTTCACTATATCTTCCTGTTTTTAAGTCTTTTTTATATTTACTTCCAATTAATTCAATATATTTTTTTCCTATTGAATCAAGAAGATATTTAACTATATCACTTCCATCATTTCCCTCAGATATAAGCATTAAATATCTACTATTAGGATCTAAAATATTTTTTTTAATTGCATCTAAAACAGAAAAATTACCTTCTGAATCTACATCTTTTTCATATTTATGTCCATATTCTTTTATAAATATTTTTTTTATATTGGAAGAAGAATCTTCTAATCCTCCGAAATTCCTATTTAGACAAAGTAAACCTATTTCTGTTAGTATCCTTCTTTCATTTTTATTTAATTCATTTCTTTTATCTATCAATTCTCTCATTGCTGTTTTAATCAAAGAATAAAAATCTCTATTTCCATGAAAATCTTTATTTTCTTTAATGCTATTTTGGTTAAATAAAATATATTCATTATAAGTTCTTGCTAAAGTTTCAAAGAAATCTTTATATTTAATAGATAAATCTACATCTAAAGCTTCAGCTATTGATATTGCAGTATCTTCTAAATCTTCAATATCATAGTCAGTTATTGCTAAACTTAAAGCACGATTATTTTTAGCTGAATCTAATTTCCAATTTGAAATTCCTAAAAATGGTACTGAATCTTTGCTATCTCTTTCAAGTAAATAATGAATTACTTTTAATGGATTATTACTTGATCTTTCAGCCAAACCCATTTCATCGAAAAATACTAAAGTTATAATTTGTTTACCTTTATTTTTAATTTGAGCTTTACATGCTTTTAGAAAAACTTGCTCTATTCCCTCAGCAGTACTAGTCTCTGAACCTTGGTAATAATATCGATATAATTTTCCTTTATCTCTAAACATTGGACTATCGGAATATTCTCCTTTTAATGTATTATATAGAATTTGGAAACTCAATGATTTACCTGTACCTGGCTTTCCTACTATTATCAAGGGAACATTATTGTCTATACATGTATAACATGTAAATAAATTTTCTCTTAAAGCTCTATTTAAAGCAATACCTTTACCTTTTTCTATTGACATTTCACTTGTTATTCTTTTTATTTCAGCTTCAGGTACTTTTAAAAAGCTACTATTATAATAAAATTGCTTCAATTTATCAGATAATTCTTTTCTATATTTTTTATCATTAAGCCTAAGATAATAGCATAAATACAAAGTTAAATTTAAACTTGATTTCATTTTTCTATAAGTTGATTCATACATCTTTTTAAAATAATTCATAAAATATTCAAAAAATATTCCAAATCTTCTAATTTCTCTCATACTAACAGAAGATTTATCATATTTTTCTCTTATAAATTCATGACATATAACAATACTTTCTATAATTTCATCTGTTAATTTTTGTAATTCATTTTCCCTTATATTAATAATTATGTCATCCCGTTGCAATCTTGTAATAATAGATATAATTGTATTTGTTATATATTTTTTTTCATCTTTGGGTTGTAATGATGCAAAATCGAATACAAAATTAAGTAAAGCATGAGGAAGAGGATTAACTGTATAAACTAAATTATTTAATTTATTGGCTTCTTTCATATTGTAATATACTAAACCACTTTCTCTCATTTTTTTTGTTAATAGTCTATAAGGATTGCAAGCACCCAAAAAAACAAAATTGCTATTTATTTTTTTTCCTAAATATGTATGATTACACATAATTTCAGTAATTAAACCCAATGAATTGCATGTATTTATTTCATCAAAGAAAATCCAAGTTAGTTCATTTTCTTTTCCCTCTTCTTTTATTTCTTTATTAACTTTATCAATAAAATCTACTATTTTTTGGTCAGTTGTACCGGCATGAATTTGTAATTTCTTCATTCTAAGAGTTCCTTTTCCATACAAAGTAGTTAGCATTTCTAATAA
Source organism: Epidinium caudatum (assembly GCA_023807225.1). Taxonomy (NCBI): domain Eukaryota; phylum Ciliophora; class Litostomatea; order Entodiniomorphida; family Ophryoscolecidae; genus Epidinium; species Epidinium caudatum. Next base: position 8,643 of record JAJMZR010014156.1, read on the forward strand.
TTTAGTTTTTCCTACTCCAGTTTCACCCATTAAGATAACTGGTATCTTAGCTTCAATATTTAATAAAATTCTCACCATTTTTATAAAATTATCAGAAACAAAAATATAATTTCCTAATTTTTCACATAATTTCTTTAAATCTTCAATACTCATTTTATCCAAAGAAAATAAATTTTTAATTTGTTCCAGAAAAGCTTCATGTTTCATATTTTTGTAATCCACTAATTCATTCCATGCATTTTGATTAGGATTTTGGGAATTCCATAAAGATTTTAATTTTTGATATTCTTGGTCATTTTTATCATTATTAGAAATTATGCTAAATGATTCTCCATCTTGATTAAAAAATACTAAACTTGGTTTAATTTGCTCAAAAGAAAAAATTTCTTGCTTTTCATTTGCTAAGGCTTTAACTCCATCCTCTATTGCTTGATTATCATCATATTTTCCAAATAAATCCATGGATTCTTTTTGTTTTAATAAAACTGTATCAAATGGGGAACGTGTAAATACTTTAGTTAAGTCAATAAAATTTTTTATAACAGCTATTCTTGCATTTTTTATTATTTCACCTTTACCATCCGAATTTGCAAGTTCATAATTGAAATATATGCTTTGTGTAAATTTTTTAAATTGGACAGATAAAATTTTTATAAAATTCATTTTTTGATAATAACTTTGATTATCTACTGTAAAATGTTTATTTATTATTTTTTCACATTCTTCTGCGCTTTTTTTGATTGGCTCATCTAAATTTATATTTTGGGTTCCTATTTGATTGTTATCATATAATGCTAAAACTTCAGCAACAATAGATATTGGTGAATCTCTAATAAAATTGGCATTTTCTTCTAATCTTAAGGGATTTAATTTATCTATATATAATTTTTTAAATAAATTCAATAATTTATATTTTTTATCAAATTCAATAAAACTTTTTGGAATTTCAATAATAATATGAATATCATTGCCTAAATAATATATTTTATCACTAGAATCTATATATCTTAGAATTATTAATTTAAATAATAATTCATTCATTAAGTCATCATTATCTGTTTCAGATAAATTCAAATGTAAATAAGTTGATTTCCCTCTGTTTAGGTCTAAATTGAGATTTTTTAAATTATTTATTACATAATTTCTTGTAAATGAACCTCCAATTGGCAAATAATGATATTCTCCTCCTAATTCCTTAACTTTATAGATTATTTCTGTAGTTTTTCCATAGCCAGAATATTTGGAAGAATAAATTTCAATTTTTTCAAATTCTTCTTTCTTTACTTGTGGAGTATTTAAAAAATTATTGCTTAAAAGATTTTTTTCAGGAATTAATTTTTCAATATCTCTTGCAAAGCCTGAATCTACTTTTTCATATATAAATAACAAATAAGAATTAATAGATTTATTCTTTGCTTTATACAAAGTTTTTAATGTTTTGATAATACTTTGAGTTTCTTTTAATTCTAAACATTCTATATTAGCAATCAAAAATAATATAGGCTTATTGCAATATATAGCTCTATATAAAAATGCTTTAATTTTTTCTGTGTTTGTATCTTCATTACATATTAACAAAGTATTAATTATAGGTACATTTCCAGTTAAATTAAGATAGATATTTAAAATATTATTAATTAAATCTGAATTATCTCCTGATTTTGTTTTTCTATATAAACCTGGAGATAAGCCAGCTCCTTCTTCAACTTTATTACAATTATAAATTTCATCTAAATTGACTCCATTATTCTTGAATAATTTATCTAAAAATTTAATTATATTTTGAATACTATCAATTTCATAATTATATGGATAATTATTTTTTGTATCTTTAATTTTATTCAATGTTACAGAATTAATTAAATGTGTAATATCTGTCCCTTTATTAGTAGCACTTTCATGCAATTGTATTAATTGTTTTCCATAAAACAATCTTAAAAATGGAGAATTTTCATATCCTTTTTTAATTGATTTTTTGAAATTTTTATTTGTTCCATTATAATATTCTATTACTTCTTCTAAATTTCTTTTAACAACATTTTCTTCATTTTCTTCAATTTCTTCAAAAACATTTGAATTATGTATTTTTAAAGAAATATTAATTACATTTGGATAGCCTGATTTTTGTAAGCTATTTAATGTTTTTGTTAGTTGTCTAATATTATCTATTATATTTACAAATTCATTTATCAATTTTTCTTTATTTTTTCTATTATTTTGCTCTCCATTCTCATCTCCATCATCACTTAAAACATTAGTATTTGTACTTGACATCATTATTTTATTTCTTAGCTCATCTAATTCATTTATTCCGGTTTCTACTTCTTGTCCATTTTGATTTTTATAGTTTATTTTATATATAAATATATCAGATTGTTCATCTTTATATATGTCTACTAATGAGTCTCTTAACAAATTATTTATTTTTTGAATTGTCATTTCTGGATTTTCGTCATAAGTTTTTAATAATTGAATAATTTCTCCATAAGTATTTAAATATCCTTGCAATTTTATTACAATATCTTTATCATTATCAAATTCTTTCCTAAAAGTTATAAGAAGATCTTCATCAGTTTTTATGTCTTTATTTTCCATTAATTTTTTGAAAAATGTAAAAACATCAATTAAATTATCAATATCTGTTGTTTGTAATTGCGAGTTTTCACTTTCATCAATAAATTCATTTAAATTTCTTATTTCTAAATTTGAATCTTTTATTTTTTTAATAAATAATATTGCTTCTTCTTTTCCTAGTAATAATTCATAGAATTTAATTAAAGATGTTTCTTTTTTAATATCATAATCATATTTTAATAATAAATCAATTGCTTTTTTAATTTCTTCTCCATCAACTTCTTCTGAATTTACTGATTCATGTAATATTCTTAATTTATTAGAGAAGCCTGTTATTTGAATTTCATTAATTTTATTATATGAATCAATAAAATAAATTATTCCTTTTAATAATTTAATTGTTTTGTCTTTGATTGAAAAATTAATTAAATCATTTAATAATCCGTTTTTAATATAGTCTTCTTTTCCCAAATCAGCAAATTCATTTTCAATAAATTTTATTTCATCTTCCAAATTATTATTTGGGTTTTGAATAGTAGACATTATTTCATTAATATTATTTATTCCAAAAAATGGTTCTCTTGATTCCTTATGTAGAATTATTCTTTTTAGAGTATCTTTATAATTATTTAATGATTCTTTAAATATTTCACCTTCTGATTTTTCTATACTTTGATCATCATGTATTTTTCTATATATTGACATAAAGAATAATGAATTTTTATATTTTATATTTTTACATTCTTCTAAAGATTCTTGAAAATTAAACCCTGGATGTTCAATAAAATCAATATCATTTAAATTTATTATTTCATTTATATTTTTTTGTTTATATTCATTTAAAGTTTCTTTTATTATATTAATTATTTGCTTTTTAGTGTTATTATAGAAAGTATTATAAAAATCTTCAATAATACCAAATTTTTCAAATTTTTTTTTGCAGATGTCTATATTTTCTTTTATTTTATTATATATTTTTTTTGCATCAACTTCTTTCTCATCAGTAACTACAAAAATTTTTTTATAAAAAGAATTATTTTCATCTATTAAATTATTTGCAATATCATATTTTATCTTATTATTTTTTAAATCATCTAATACTTTACTTTTAATCAATACTGATTCATTGAGATATTTCCCTTGAGAAACATCTTTATTTTTTAATAATTCTCCACACTTTTCAAAAAATAATTTGAAAAGTAAAAAATTTGGAGTGTCTTCTTTTTGATAAAATTCATCTTCTTTGACGATCATGTTATCCAATTGATTTAAAAGATATAAACTAAATTTAATATTTGGAGATAATAACATTAAGGAAATTAAAGATTCGGCGTTTGCATTTCCTTCTCTAGTTTGTCGAATAAAAAATTCTACAATTAAATCTTTTATTTTTGACACAATAAATTCCAAATCTTTATTTTTTAATAAATAAAAGAAATATTTAGAAGTAAATTCATAATTAATTTGAAGTATTTCAACTATTACTTTTAGATCAAGATCATTATGATAATTACAAGTTAATATACTATCCAATACTGGATTTAAATCTCCTTTATCATATAAGACAGTCAATATTAGTTCTTTTACTTTTTCATTTATTAAATAATTAAAATTTTTTTTTATGGAATTTATAGGAAATATTTCAAATATACTTCTAAAATCTCTTATTTTTTTCATTTGTGCTAAAATAATTTGATAAAAATCTTCCTGTAAATCATTATTTGAATTATCATATATTTCCCATAATCTATTATTTTTTATTAAAGCAATATTATTTAAATAATCCTTGCTATCATCTGTAATAGGAATAAAACTGAATATTATAGGAGCCCTTTTTTCATTGTTTTTATATATAGGCTTACTGTAATAGACATCTTGGTTAATCATAAAATTTATAATTTCTTCATTATTTAATCTACCATTTTCTATTAAAATCATTCCTTTTGAATGTATAGCATCATAATAATCTTCAAGAAGCTTTATTTTAACTTTTTGTGACCTTGAAAGATTGGCTATTTTATCTAATTTACATAATTCATTTAATGTCCCATTTTTATATAAATTAACTAAATTTTCAAATATTTCATCAAAATTAATTATTTTATATTTTCTTTCTTTAGATGAATTAATAATATCTGATAATAATTTATAAATTTCTTCAGTATCGTCATCTATTGTAGGATTAGGCAAAGATAAATAATTTGATTCTTTCCAATGGAAATAACTAGCTTTTTTCTCTAAAAGGTCATGAATCTCTTTACAATTTCTTTGAATAAATTTGAGACTTTTTACTAATCCTTTAGATATTTTTATAACATTATTGATCTCCTCTTTACTTTCTATAATAAATAATAAATTTGTTTGAAGTAGATTTTGATCTTCTTCATTATTAAAAATAAAATCGTCATATTTTAATTTTTCAATATTTAATAAATTTAATAAAGCTCTACCACATTCTCTGGAATTTTTAGATAGAATTAATTTTATTAAAAATTGCATATTATAATTTGCATAAATATTAACAATTAATTCTATTAATTTTAATTTTTCTTTTTCTTTTTTTAAAGTTATAAGCTCTATATCTTCTCCTGATAAAAACAATTCTTTATTTATAGGTTTTCTATATTTTTTTTCTTCTATTTTAGCTTCTATATTATCTATGTTTTTAGGATCTAATTTAAATTCTGAACATAATTTGAAAAAATAAAGAATATTTACAACACTTAATTCTACATTAGTTTCAGATATTTTATTAAGAAATATTTTAATTAAACTTTTAAGAAAAATTTTAGTTTCATCATTTTTATTATTAAAGAATTTTAAATACCTTAAATTAAATTATTGAACATCAACATCATTTTTTTGTCATCTATTTTAATTTCCTAAAAATTTAGAAAAATAAAACTCCCCAAAATTTATATAATAAGAAAATAGTCTATTTTTTGGAATATTAACAGAATTATTAATATTACCAATATAAAAATAATTTTCTTCTTCACTTTTTATTTCTATCTCAGTGCTATTATCCTTATCATCTTTTGAAAGCATAATTGACAATTTTTTAATTTTTTTATTTAATGGTATTTGAACTAATATAGATATAATATTTTCATCATATATATTTTTGTAGATTTGTTCTCCTATAAAATAATGTTTAAATATAATATAAGAAGTTCTAAACATATTACTTTCATTATAATATGTTGATAAATAACTATTTTTGATATTTTTTTCAAATAAAGAAACATTAAAAAAAATATTATATTTTGCATCTTTTATTAAAGGTTGAATTTTACGATTTTGTAAAAAATTAGATGTTAGAATTTTAGATTGAGCTCCTTCATATTCTTTATTATCTTTTTTTATTTTTCCATCTTTAGGCAATTTATCTTTATCTTTAATTTGATCATCTAATAATTGAATTTTTCCATCAGATAAAGGATCTTTAATATTTTTGTTTTCTTTTTTTTCTAAATTTTTCTTCTCTAAATCTTTTTTGTTTATTTCTTCAAATATTTTTTCATTTTCATTTTTATTATCATTTTTATTTTTATTATCATTTTTATTTTCATATTCATTGTTTCCATTTTCATTATTTGCATCTTTTAGAACTGTTTGCTCTCCAACTTTTAGAATATTTTTACCATTTTTTTCCACTTCTTCTTTTGGTGTATTATTTGCTTTTTCCTCTTCCATAGACGAATTATTTTTTTTTTTTTTCTCTTCTTTAGGAATATTATTATTTATTATATCTTCTTCTATATGTGTGCCATTTTGAGTTTTATCTTTCTCATTGTTTAATAAATTTATAAGTTTTTCTTTTTCTTCTGGACTTAATTCATCAGCTCCATCAATATCGCTTTCCTCTAGCTCAAATAAAGATAGTCCATCTAATTCTAAAGACTCTATTGCTTTTTCTGACAATTTTAATTTTTCTTTTAAATATTTTGCTACTTCTTCTTCAGTACTTTCTTTTGTTATAATTAATTCTTCTTTTTCAGGAATTTCAGCGTCTAATGTTTTAAAGTAATTAATATATTTAATAATTTTTTTATGCTGGCCAATGCTTAAATTTAGGCTTTTTATTCCTTCATCATTCAATTCAATTAATCCTTTGCCATTTAAATTATTTAAATTTCCACTGAAATTAAGACAATTCTTAAAAAATGATTCTACTTCTTCACAGGTAGAATTTTGTGTTATTTTTTCACTAATTTGTTTTTCTTTAAATTTATCTTGATTATCTTTTAAAAAGGTTTTCACTTTTTTTAAAGGACCTACTTTTAGTCCAAGGTTTTTAAAATCAGTATCATCTAAATCATATAAAACATCTCCTGATATGTCTTCTTTTATAAAATTATTTTTTTCATTTTATTAAATTAAATAAAATTTAAACGTTTAATAAATAAATGTTAATAAGGCCAAAATCCACAATTGAAATAAGAAACAAAGCTTATAAATTTAATTTACCAAGAAATAATAATAATATTCTTATTAAATTGAATACTAATCAATCTAATTTAGATATACATCAAAGTCCAAAGATTTCTTCAGGAAAAATGAGATTCATTCACGATAATAAAAAATTATTTTCTCTAATAGATTTGAATGAAAAAGTAACGAATAGTAAAGGGCCATCATTACCCATACAATTCAAGCGACTCTCATCGGAAGAGTTGCATGATATGTTTAATGGCAATTTGACCCAAACATATGAAACAATAAAAAAGTTAAAATATTCCTCGCTGAAAGATAATATTTTGGGGTCAATTAAAATACCTAAAGCAATCAAAAAAGAGTCATATATTTTCAATAGGCAATCAAGAACTATCAATAATAGTGGTTTTTTGGATAGTGTAGATAATGATACGAAGGATAAAATGATAAAAGTAAAAAGGCCAAATAGTACAATATATTCATATCAGCTGCACTCGAAAAACTTATTAAAAAAAAATGACAAGGATATCAATAATAATAATATTGAAGAGGAAAAAACTGAGATTAAAGAAGAAAAAAAAGTTAATACTAAAAATGATATTTGGATGCCAGCAAATTATAAAGATTTTGAGCAAATTGTGAAAAATAGGAAATTATTCAAGAAAAAATTGAAAGAAAATCCATTTTTCAATAGATTGCCTTCATGCACTTTAAAAGATATTCAGCAGAAATCATATAAAACTGACATTTTTTTTGTTAAGCCACTTCCTAATTCAGATGGGAAATCGAATAATTTTCGAAATATTATGAAAAATTTAAAAAGCCAAAAAACTAATTGCTATTATAATAGTGATATTTTCAATTTAAAAAATGACGAAATTAGTTTGCAAAAAATAGGTGAAAAATATTTATTTTGTGCACCTCAAAAACCAAAATACACTGCATCAAGAGAGTCAAACAGTGAATGGAAGAGTCAAGTAGTGGAAAAAAGTATTAATAATTGTTCCTCAAAAAAATATAATATTTTAACTCCCAATAGAAAAAATAGTAATATGGCAAAAGAAGAATTTTATAAAACTTTAAATGAAGCTAAAGATAATAGAAATAATCCCATATCCAAGCCTAGAAGTATATCTAAATTCATTGATTTGGCTAATAATAGCTCAAGTAATTTTGGAAAAGATTATATGAATTGTTATAATGCTAATCCTAATTGTTTTAAAAAAGTCCCTGAATTTTGTTCTTCTTTAAAATCATTAGATTTATCTTCATTTAATACAAGTAATGTTACTAATATGTATGGTTTATTCTATA
>JAJMZR010014157.1:0-16962 GCA_023807225.1 Epidinium caudatum
CAATCCCCAATCCCCAATCCCCAATCCCCAATCCCCAATCCCCATCGAATTATTTATTTATTAATATATTTTAGACTTAATAAAAAAAAAAATTTTTAAATATTATAAATGTTTATTTTAATTTTATGTTAATTAAATATTTATTATTATTAATCTCAATCATCTCTAACATTTCCATTATCGGCAGTTTTTTTTGGTGCAAAAGGATCATCATCTTCTTCTTCTTCATTTTCATTTTCATTATCTTTATCATCATTGTCATCTTCATCTTCTTCACGTCGTACAAAAGGATCATTTGCGTTTACTATATTTTCTTTAGTTTCCTCAGTTTCATCTTTTTTAGTTTTGGCATTTGGATTATCCTCAATCTCCTTTTTAATATTGTCAAAATAATTATTTTCAATATCCTTACCTAAATATTCATATAATGCTAGAATTTGTTTAATTGGGACATTAATTGCTTTTAATTCATTTAAAGTTTTATTAAAATCCTGATCTTTATATATATCTTTATTCCATAAATCTGGTGCTTTTAAGTAGTTTAATACATTATTAGCGTTATTTTTTATTTTATTTTCTCTATCTTTATCTTCTTCTAGAAATAGAACTAATGTTATAAATAATCTAATTGCGCATGCAAAATCTTTTTTGCTTATAAGAGGTTTTGGCTTTTTATAATGCTCATTTATTATATTTTTTGATTCATTATTTAATTCCTGCTTATATTTTTTCATTTCATTGTCTACAACTTCATAAATTGCTTTTAAATAATATTCAAAAATGCTACTTGTTTTATCAATTGTTAGGCCATCATTATTTTCAAATATTTTTATGAAATTATCGGAAATCCTATCTTTTAGTTTATTAATGACTTCATATATTTTTGTTTCTTCCTTAATGTAGTTATCTTTATCATTTTTATCATTTAAAAATTTTACCAATGTTATAAAATCATTTATTATATCTTTACATAAAGGTATACTGTTCTTATTATCCATATAGAATTTATATATAGATATTTTATCATTATAATCAATAATTTTGCAATTATATTTTTCATTAAATAATGAAATACAATTGGTAACTTCATTACTAAATACCTCATTATTATAAATAATATCAATAATGTTATCATCATTTAATAATTTTTTATTTTTTAACAAATTATCTGTCATTATTTCTTCAATCATATCATAATTTATTTCATATTCCTTATAAGATTCATAACTTCCAGGCTCATCATCTATTACTTTTCTATATGAAGAATTAAATATAATTTCAGTAAATGACATTCCTCCAGGTAATTTGAAAGTAAATATTTCTTTTTCCGTAATTTGTTGGATATTAATTTTAATTTTATAATTATCATCAAATATTCCATTTTGAATTTTATTTTCTAATAAATTTTCTATTGTTTCATTTTGTTCATTTGCAAAATCCTTATAAATTTCTTTATATGATTTTCCAATTATACTATCAGTTATGAATAAATCTTTTAAATAACTTTCATTACTTAATTTAATTATTCCACCTTTATCATCTTTTTTTTCTAACTTATTATAAAATTCAAAAAAGGAATCACTTAATTGTTGGTTATTCAAATAAATATCTTCTTCTTTTAAGAGCTTTTTTTCTGCATATTCCCTTGATACTTTGTTAGAATATTTTTCAAAGTATAAATTTAATACTTTATTAAATAAGTTCAATTTATCCAATGAATAACTATTTTTCTTATCTTTACTATTATTTAGATATTCTAAATATTTATTTAATACTGGATATTTATTCTCATCCATATGCTCTAATTTTGAACTTATATATTTTTCATTTAAATAATCTGAATAATAAAAATATTCATAAAAAGGAAATTCTTTTTTATCATAATGCTCCTTTGTATAATTTTCTTTTAATAAATTAATAAAAGAAGCACAATCTATATTCTTCTTAGTTAAATTATACTTTCTATTTTCTTCTTTAAATTTTTGAATGTCTTCTTGAATCAATGAATCTAATTCACTTTCAAATGATATTAAACTCTCGTAATCACTAATACAATCTTTTTCATTTAATTTAGGGAATAAATCAACAAATAAATAATTCATAAATTTATCAATAGAATATATTCTTTCTTTTGATAATTCATTTTTCAAAATAATCCAGCATTCATATAGTGTATCTGCAAAATTCATTCCTGTGGGTAAATAAGTTTCAAAGTCTTTTTTTTCTGTTATTATTCTTGCAAAGAATAAATGTGTATATAAAATATAATTTAATATTCTATATGAAACTTGGCTTAAATTTCTGACAACTTTATCATCATTTTTAAAAGTATTTTTATCAATTTTTAATACTCCTTTTTCATTTTTTTGTGAATTATAAATATATTTTTCTTTAAATTGTTCAAGCGTCATATAATTAATTTTTTGAAGCAAATCTCTTTTAATTTTTTTTATTTCTGCAATTTCTTTATCATCTTTAAATATTCTATAATAATTATCCCTTTTAACAATATTTATATCATTTTCAGAAAAGATTTTTCTGAAAAATCCTTTATTTTCTGACCCAATAGGTTTTCCGCAATTAGGACATTTCATATTGACCTCCTCAGAGCCTGGGAATCCAGAAGGAATTGAATGATAATACCAATTTTTACATAAACAAACATAACAACCTTCATTTGGTTTATATTTAAAATGATTAATAATATTAGAATATACTCTATTATTTTGAGTATTATTACCAGGATAGAATTTTTGTTTAAAAACATCAAAATCATTATATATATAGTAATAAACCTTGTCTTCTTTTTGAGATGATAATTCATTTAAGACGTAACGATATCCATATATTATTGGTATAATATTATTTGAATTAATTTTATATTTTTTTTTAATTTCTTCATATTTTTCTGGCTTATAGAATAATTCAGCTGCTTTTAAAAATAATTTGCTTTTATTCACAAATAAAGGTTTACATATATTATTATTGAAATTTTTATTGATCTCTGATGAATAATTTTCATTTTTTAAATTTGATAATATTAAATTATATGATGCTGCATAAAAATTATCAATACCAATTTCTTCCATATCAAAATCTCTCTTTGTTAATTTTTTCTTAAATTGATCGTTTTTATATTTTTCAAGTTTTTGATATGCATCATCATAATTATCATTATTTAATGTCTTTACTTCATAATCTATTTTATAAATATTAATTAATTCGTCTTTTTTAATTAAAGTATCAAAATCTTGGTAGTCTTTTAATTTGTATTTCTCAATACTTTTATCATTAATAAAGACATTTATATTATAATTGTTATATAGTATTTTATAAATATAAATACGTATCATTTTATACAAAGGATTATTTGCATTAATAACATCTATTATGCTTTTAGGATCCTTATATTTAGGTTTCTTATCATCAAACATTTTGATAAAAGTATAACTATATGCTTTTATGTAACCTAGGCAAAATAATTTGCATAATTCTTTTAATTTTGAAGCTAATGATTTTGGTTTAGAAATATAATAATCTAAAACTTTCATACATTCTTTTAAAATTTTTAGTGGTTCATCTTCTATATTTTTTTTATTTAAAATTGTTTTTAAATAAATTAATGAATTTTTTTCGAAAAAATATAATAATGTTTCTGTTAATATAAAACTATTATCATCTTTTAATTTATCTTCTATAAGTCTGGTTATTTGTTTACTTTTTTCATCAGAACCATTTAATATAATATTGCAAGCATCTTCAAATAGTGTGAAATTATTTTTTAATAACATTTGAAATATTTCATTTGACTTCTTTAATATTTGTTCTTCTTTTATTAATTTTTCAAATATCTGATAACGATAATTATTATTGGATGTTTTTTTAATTTCCTTAAATAATATATATCTTAATTTATCATAATAATTATTATCAGCTTTTTCGCCTTTTGCTTCTTTAATTAAATCATATATTTCTTCAAAATTACTATTAAGTTCTTCGATCAGTGATTCACTTGTATCATTTTTTTGATTTGAATTTTCCGAATCACTATTATCATATTTCTGCAAAATTAAAGCACTTTCTCTAATAAAATTTTTAATTTTGTTTATTCTTTCAATATTATAATTTAATAGTTCAATTATTTTTACTAATTCATCAATAATATACATTTCATTTAAATATATATATAAATTATTATTTAAAATTTGCAAGATTTTATTTATTTCTTTTAATTTACTATAATAATGATGAATTTCTATTTCATCTTTGCTATCTTGATTATTCAATTTTATTTCTTCTGATGTGATAGTATAACATATTGCAGCTAAGAATATATAAAAACATTCATTAACTTCTTTAGTATGTTTTGGATTTCTCTTTTCTTTTGTTATATATTTTATATTCTTTTTGGATATTAATTCATCAATATTTTTATAAAATTTATTTTCATCATTATTAAATATTTCTAAAGCAAATTCTATTATTTTTAATATATTAAAGATATAATTAACATTTGATTCTATCCATATTATTTTTATTAATAAAATATTAATCTGGTTATTTCCATTATCTTTTATTATCTTTTTATCATCAAATCTTAATTTTAATAATAATTCAATCAGTTTATGATATATATCATCAATTTTATAAATTCCATCTTTATTATAATACTTTTGTAAATAATAAGTAATATAATCTTGAAATATTATATTATTATCAATTTTATTTATAAACTCAAAAATAAATTTATTATTGTTTTCAATTTCTTTATATACATTGGATAATAAAGTTTCTTCTTGTTCATGGAAATCTCTTTCTTTCTCATAGGTTACATCCAATAATTCTCTGTATTTTTTTTCATTAGTAAAATAATAGGTAGAAATGTTTTTATTTATGTAATTTGAAATATTTATATAAAAGTCATAAAATCCAGGAACATTATAATTGAATAAGAATTTAGGTTCATATTTCTTATTTTTTTCTAGAGTTATTTCATCTAAATATTTTTCTATTATTTCTTCAACTATATCATTTCTGATATATTTATAATTATTGTTTGTAATTTCTATTAAAGTTGTTAATATATTATTATTTTCTAATATTTCAAAAACAATTTTTAAATATTTATTAAATATACTATTTTTAATGTAATCCAAAAAACTTGATACAATATCAATATCATATATATTAATATTTTTAAGTATATTTTCAATCATATTTTCTTCCTCTTCTTCTTTTACATTTTCTTCAATAAATTTATTAGTAATTTCAATTATTTTATTTTTAAATGATTCTTCATTTGTTATATATTCTAGCAATTTATTTATATAATCATCAATGGCTTCTACATCAAAAAGCGAAGTTGATTTTTGTAATTTTTCTGTTAAATAATTTGTTAATATTTTATTAAATTCTTCATCTAATTTCATACTTTCTTTATTACTTTCTAGAATATTTATAATATTATTTCCTAATAATTCATTAATATTGATAGAATTATTACCATTTAAATTATCTATAAAAATTTGATTAATATCATCATCAATATCAGATAATGAATATATTCTTTCTTTCTTTTTTTCGTTTTTTTGAAAATTTCTATTTATATGTATTATAAATATATAATTATACTTATTCTCTTTGAAATTTTTCAATATAAAATTACTTACAAATTTAATTTTTTTTGAGTTAGATATGTCAAAATGAATACATATATTATTATTATCTTTCTTTAATTTGTTATTTTCATTTTTAATAATTATTTCATTTATTGTAGTTTTTAAAGCTAATTCACTATTTATCTCAGAAATCATGAAACTCATATCAGTATCAAGTCCTTCAACAATATTAGATATTCCAGTAAATGTATATATTATAGAAATTTTATATTTTTTGTTTTCTTCTTTGAGTATATAATCTTTAAAATTATGAATATTTTTATTTTCCAAATATCTTCTTTTAATGTCATTGTTGTCTTGTAGAATAAATATGATATCTTGAGGTAAAATTTTATAGATTTTATTATATACATTTTCTTTTATATTTTGGTTTAATAATTCTTTTACTTTTTTATTATCAGCGTGATTATCATTATTATTATCTTTCTTTTTTAATTTATTACTATAATAATAAATTAATCCTTGAATTTCTTCCTCCCCACAATTAATTAATAAATCTTTAAGTGAATAAATAATATCATCCTCATATTTTCTAATAGTTTTTCTAAAATTCATTTCATTTATTAAATTTCTACTTAATGCTATTAATTCATTATCTAATAGTTTATCAAAAGATAAAACCATTTTCTCAAATCTATTTAGAAATGCTAAATTAACTCTTTCAATGAAAAATTTATCTGCCAAAACTATAATTCTAAGTTTATCATTTACTTCTGTTAATTGTTCATTAAATTTATCTTCTAAGCATACTCTAGCAAATTTTTTTTCATCTTTAATGATATAATTCATATTATATAAATCAAATAAAAAAGGGTGAATTTGATTTAAATTTTCTAATATAATTAAGCAATCTTCTCTTGCATTTTCTTGAATTTGATTTAATATCTTAAATCTAAATTCTTTATTATCATCATCTTCAAAAGGACTTCCATCATATATTATTATTTTTTCTTTATATGGATTTTGTAATTTAATATTTTGACATATTATAGTAGTTAAAGATCTTTTTGTTTCTAACAATAAAAATCTAGAATTAACATCGATGATATTATCATTAATACAATTATTTAAATTATAATCCATAATTTTATCTTTTTTGATGATTAATCTACTATTTGGATCTTCTTTTACAAATTCGGAATTATATAATTTTTTGAATAAAAAAACTGAATTTATTTTTTTTTTATTTGGACCACTATAATCCTTAACTATATCTTTAATTAATTGAACTTTCTCCTTTATATCATCTAATATTAAATTAAAATTTATATCAATCTCATAATCTATACCTCCTAAATTTCTCTCAATATATTTTTCTATTATTTGCAATTTATCATTTTCATCAAAATCATTTCCTAATTTCCCAAATTCTATTGCAATTCCTTTTATTAAATTATAAAAATCACGATTTCCATGAAAATCTCTCCGAATTTTATTTTCCTTTTTAAATAATTCTTTATATTTATCTTTTTGTTTAATAGATTCAAATTGGATTTTCTCTGTTTTACTTTGATTACTTTGATTATTTTGCTCATTTATATTATGATTATTATCTTCTGAATTTATTTGAGAATTAGATTTATTTGATTTATTATCAATATTATCTTTTTTTATGCCATTCTCTCCTTTTGTTATTAGTTGTTCTTTTAATTTACTTATATTTATATTTTCGTCAATATTATCTTTTTCTGGATTATTTGGGCCAGTTTCTTTTTTCTTTTCTTTTTCAATATCGATAATTTTTGTATTAATTTCATTTTCATAATTGTTATATACTATTAACTCTTTAATAATATCTAATAATTTTTTGTAATTAAAATAAGTTTTTGAAAGAATTTCAAAAGTTTTATCTGTTTTTAATTTTTCAGAAATACTTTCAACGATATTATGTGAAGTTTGTATTAATTCATCTACTCTTTCATCTAAATCCGGAACAGATAAAATTAAAGCTCTGTTAACTTTTGCTGCATCTAATGAATAATTACTTAT
Source organism: Epidinium caudatum (assembly GCA_023807225.1). Taxonomy (NCBI): domain Eukaryota; phylum Ciliophora; class Litostomatea; order Entodiniomorphida; family Ophryoscolecidae; genus Epidinium; species Epidinium caudatum. Next base: position 7,668 of record JAJMZR010014157.1, read on the forward strand.
TCCAACAAAGCTTACACCTTCATCTTTTCCTGAATATTCAAGCTTAGAATGTAATACTTTAAGTGGATTACTTTTAGAATTTTCAGCTAATCCTAATTCATCGAATAAAATCATAGATATAGGTTCTAAATCTTTATTTTCTTTATTATCTTTTTTTTCTTTTTTTTTAAAATTGTCTAATTTATTTTTGGCTTTATCAAATAAATTTTCCACATCTACAGGTTGAGTAGATTCTGAGCCTTGAAAATATGTTTGGATTATTTTTGGATATTTTTTAAAAAATTTATTTTTAGAATAAATTCCTTTCATAGATTTATTTATTAATTGTGCACTTAAACTTTTACCACTACCAGGCTTTCCTATTATGATCAATGGTATATTTGTTACTACTGATAAAAATAATAAAAAGACGTTTTCTTTTAATAAAGTATTTTTACCTATACCTTTATCTAATTCTATTTTATTTAATATATATTCTTGCTCAATTTTAATAAAATCACTAAAATTTTTATCTATTTTTTCTTCAGGTATATTGATAATTTCTTTTTTTAAATTTTCATCCATTATATCATTCATTAAATTGCCTCCAGATTTTTCAACAATTATATTGTAAATTATTAAGGCAAATTGGAAGATAATGCTATTTATTACTTCTTCAGGATCTTTGGAAATTTTATTTTTTATATTTTCGTCTTTTATTTGGTCTATTAATTTTTCTTTTTCTATTTTTTCTTTTCCTTCTTTTTCTTCTTCAATTTTTTCAAATTTTTCTTTTAATTCTACATTTAATGTGGCAAATTGAGCAATAAATTTATTTATTATTTCTTCGGGTTTATTGGAAATTTTTTTTTTTAATATTTCATCTTTTATTTGTGTTATTATTTTTTCTTCTTTTTCTTTTTCCTTTTCTTTTTCTTTTTCATCTTTATTTAATAAATAAATTAGAGTTAAAATCCCTGAATATTGTTTTTTATTTATAATATTTTCCTCACTGCTAACTGATTTTTTTAATTCTTTTAATGTAGTATTAAAGAATTCATTTAATTTACTGACTGATAATTCTGTTGTATTAAATAAATTATTAATAAATACAGAGACTACAAAGTTTATATTTATTAATTTAAGTAATGTATATCTTAATTCAATATCAAAATTACTTCTAAATGTTTCATTTGTTAATCTAATATAATAGCATATATAAATTGAGCATATAATACTTCTTATTTTATTATTTCTTGGATTATTATTTCTTCCTTCATTTTCATTTTTAAAAGTAAAATAATTTTGGAAAAAATTCATGCATTTTGAAAATCTTTCTATTTCTCTTAATGAAACGACAGAAGCATCGTATGTTTTTCTTAAATATTTATGACATTCTGAAATTACATCTGTTGTTATTTCATATAAATGTTTTTCATCTTTTGAGAAAATCTTTCCTATAATACTATGTATATATTTTTTTTCATCATTATCATCAATTCTACCAAAACTAAAAACATAATATAATAAAGATTGTGGAAGAGGTTGAACTAAATATACTAATTCTTTATCATTATCTTCTGATATACTAATTCCGCATTTTTCTTTATTTCCTTTTCTTCTTCTATAAGGATTACAGGCTCCTATTAATCTAATATTATCACTAAGTTTATTTCCATTGTAAGTTCTATTAATAAATATTTCTGTTAAAAGTGATAAAGAAAAACAAGTATTCATTTCATCAAAAAAGACCCATAATTCTTCATTTATTTTATCTTTTGCTTTAGTATCTATTTTTTCCATTAAATCACATAATTTTTCATCAGTAATTCCTGGATGTATATTAATTATTTCAACATTTGTTTCTCCATTATTCAAAAGTTGGTTTAATTTGGTTATTAAAGCTGTTTTACCACAACCAGTTTCTCCCATTAAAATTACTGGAACATTTGCTTTTATTCGATATACCAATAAAACCATTTTTTTAAAATTATCAATTGTTATCACATAATTATTTTCTTCAATTATAGATAATAAAGATTTATATTTAATTTTTTTTCCCCCCACTTCTTTTTCTACATCTTTTTCTACTTCATTAGGAAGATCTAAAGCTTCTTTTAGTCTTTGTAAATAATCTTTTGAATTTTTATATTTCTCTGAATCATTTGAATCTTTTGTAGGAATATATAATTTCTCATATTTCATTTTTTCTTTAATTATAAAAATTAATGGATCTGGAAAAGTCATGCCAGCTAAATCATTTTCATATATATCCGATAATAAATCAATAGAGTCTTTTCCCTTTTTATCAATATTATCAGTTCCAGTTAATAATTTGGCAAATCCCATATTTGTAAAATATCTTGTACTTTTAGAAAAATCTTCAATACATTGCTCTGTTACATCTTTATTATCTCTCCAAAAAGTTAATTTACCTTTAAATTTAGAATATTGTGATACAAAAAGTTTAATAAACATATTGATTTGATGATAAGAATATTTCTCAATCTTTATTTTATCAAAATATTTTGAAACAAACTTTTGTATGCCCTTATTTGTTTTGATTTCTAACATTCTTTTAAATATATTAATCATTTCATCTGGATAATTAAATGGTGGCATATTGTCTATAGTAATATTTTCTTTTTTAAATATACTTAATATACCAAATTTTGATAAATAATCTTCAAAACAATTTGGTACTTCAATATAAATAGAAATATCTTTTGGAATATAAATAATACTTTCATTATTTATATAGAATTTAGTAATAAGAAAAGAAAAGAAAAATTCATTAATTATAGATATTTCTTCGGATTCAGTTAAATCTAAATGAATAGCTATTTCCTTATAATTTTCTTCTTTTATTTCATTTTTTATTATATTTAGTAAATTTTCTAATTTATTAAAAATAATATTTTTAGATAGTATTCCTCCTAAGGGGAAATGAAAATATTTTTTATTTTCATCTCTTATTATTTTTTTTATTTTTTCTGATTTCCCTAAACCACATATATCTGAAGTTACTAATGTTATATTTCCTAAATCAGATAAAAATTTATCATTTTGCTCATAAATTATATTATTACATCGAATATCTTGTTTTTCATATTTTTTTATTTCATTTAAAAATGATGTAATTTTTCCATTTTGTTCATTATAAATAAAAACTATACATGAATCTAAATATTCACTAGTGTTTTTTTTATCAATATCTTCATTTGTTTTTTCTTTACAATTTTTATATTTCTCTGATAATAAATTAGCTATATAACTATTTACGATACCTTGTTGATAATCTGAAAATGAATCGTTAACTTCTACAACAAATAAAATATTATAATTACATAATATAGCTCTATAAAAAAATGATTGAATTTCTTCAGGAGATGTTTCTTTATTAGCAATTAATATATTTTGTGCAATAGGCAATTCTCCCAATTTATCCCAATATAAATTTAATATATATTTTTCCATTGAATTATTATCACATTCATGTAAAAAAATTCCTCTATACTTATTATCAAATTTTTTTTTATTATTTTTAGAATTTGTACTAGTGATGGAAAGTCTTCTATCTTTAAATTTTATTTCCATATTTTCAAAATGATCTTCAATTTTTATATTATTCTCTTTAAATACAGACGTTATATACGTTGAAATACTTTCTAATGAATTTTCATTATATAAATCATATTGATTTATAAAATCTCTAGCTTCTAGTTTTATAGTTTTGAATCCTTCTTTAATTTTTTTATTATTATCTTTATTATTTATAATATATCTTAAAAACGAATCTATATTCAAATTACTTTCTAAATGTTTCATAATACTTCTAAATTGTTTTCCATATAAAAATCTTAAATTACTACTTTTTTTATACAATGAATTTATTTTGGATATATAATTATTTTTTGTTTTGAATAAAAAATTTTTAATAAATAAGAATTCACTTTTTTTACCATCTAAATAATAATCTATAGATGGTTTGTAATCTATTATCTTAGTTTTTATACTTATTTTTATGGGTAAGCTACTTCCTTTTGATCTTAAAACATTCATAAATGAATTAATAATTTCTAAATTTGATATAAAATTTTTAAAAAAAATCAGTATTTTACATTTTAATTTTAATTGTTTTTCTTCACAATTATCTTCTTCATTTTTGTCATATATATTTTCATTTTTGATATGAATTTTGTTTTTTAAATGAATTAATTCTTCTAAATTAAAGTCATCTTCATCTTGATAAATATTAAACGTTTTATCTTTCACGATATCATTTACTTCATCATAAAGATTTTCTGAGTCGTCATAAAATGTATCTAATTCAATTATTGATGAATAGATTCTAGAGTAGTTTTCAAATTTAGAAATTTGTGCTTCTTTCATATTTTTTATGTAACTAAATATTCTAAAATTGTCTTCTGCTTTTTTCAATTGACTAAAAACTGAAATACAATCTTCTGTATTTTTTATATCTGCTATACTTATTGTTCTATCAGTTGGTTGTATTCTATTATATAAATATGAAATATTTTGATCTATTTTTGAAAATAAAAAATCAATTGCTTCTTTTTTATCATATAAACATGTAAACAATTTATTATAATTTTGTATATTTTCATAATTATAAATTTCATTATCTTTCAATTCAATTAAATATTGTTTAATATTATAAAAATCATTTTCTTGTGGATTTTCATTCTCCTTTTTTCTGAATAAATTTTCAAATTTTGTTTTATCAAGTTTTTGATTCCATAGATCGTTATCTTTTTGAAAAAATTCAAAAAAGAAAATAATACTGTTTATATCCATTTCATATTTTTTAGTTTTAAATAATATAGTTAAATCATCAATTAAATCTTTATTATTTATTTCAAAGTAAATTTTCAAATTATCAATAAATTCTTGAGCTCTCTTTTCATTAGTACTGAACTTTTCCTTTATTATATCAAAAATATTTTTATATTCTTTATTATTATAAATATCACTAATTCCACTATTTTTTTTTAATTCTTCTCCAAATTTATCTAATTTTTCAACCGCACCATTAAAATGTTCTTCTTCACTTTTTCCTAAATTCATATATTCATATATTACATTAAAAAGTAAATTATTTTTTACTTTTTTTACTTGATCAATTATTCCACTTAATCCTTCCAACTCTCTAATAAATTCTTTTATTTTCCCACTTTTATATTCATTTATTTTTTTATTTTGATTATCCTTAATTAAATCTATTAATTCTTTTATTTTATCTTTATAAGTTTCTCGATGATATAATATAATATTATCTTTAATTTCAATTAATTTATTTATATCTTCACTTATTTTTTTATTTATTTCTTTCAATTCATTGTATGCACCATTAGAATTATAACTTCCTAATATTATACCAAGTAAACTTAATCTTTGTTTTATAATAGATTCTTTTATCTTTAAAAATTCATCAAAAGTTTTCTTATTAATTTCACCTTCTAAATCTTCTTTTATAGATTTCATCAAATATACTAAATTATTGAAATATTCATTTTTATCATTTTTTTGAAGTATTCCTTTTTCATTTAGTTTAAATAATAATAAAATTTTTGGACTTTTATTACTGGAGAAAAATTCTTCTTTTTTAAATAATTTCTTTTCATCTAATAATTTATTTAAAAATTCATTTATAATTTCCTTGTTTTCTTCTTTCTTTTTATCGTTTGTTTCCTTTATGTCTCCTTCTGTTCCTTCTAGGCAGTCTATTAAAGAAATAATATTCCCGATATCTTTTTCATTTTTCAAATTTATAAATTGATTTAGTATATATTCTTTCATTTTTTCAAAATCATTTACTTTTTCATTTTCTATGCCATCTATTTCTTTATTTTCATTATCTTCATCTTTTACGTCTTTATTTTTAATTGCTATTCTCATTATTTCAATGAAAATTTTTGGTATTATATCTTTTTCTAATTTATTAATTTTAGTCTCAATAAATTTAAATTTATTTTTTCCATCATAATTAAAAAATAAAATAGCTATTCTTGCCAAAATTTGATAATTTTTTAATGTTTTCTGTATTCCATTTTTTATAATTTGATCATATGTTTTTGTTAATGAATTTAAAAATATATTCTTATCATCAATATTTTTAATATTAATTAATTTTATTACATTATCAAAATCAGAAATTTTTTTGATTTTAGATAAAATTTTATTAATATATTCATTTATGTTTTTTTGAAAAATTATTTCAAATTCCATATTTCTAAAATCTCCTATAAATTCATTATCATTATCTATATTATTTAAATCAAATAGATCAAATATATTAATATCCATATTATTTGTACTTTTTTTATCTTTATAATAGGGATTATATTGTGTTATAAATGCAAGTTTTTCAATATTTTCTAAATCTTTATTTTTAAAAATAAAATTTTTAATAATTTGATCTAATAAATATGCAAATTCGTCTAATTCAAAATAATTATTAGCATCATTTTTAATAGTAAATTTTTTATCTCTATTTTTAAATATATCATTAACTAATTCGTTATATTTAATAAATACTTCTCTTAATTGGTAACAAATATATATATTATTTTGGTTTGGCGTATTAAAACTATTTAATATATACTTCCAAAAATTAGTAGTAAAATAAATTAAAAATGTTTTTTTTTCATTAGAAAAGCGAATTATTGATTCAATATTTTTAATCATTTTTATTATAAAATGATTTTGAATATTTTTCTCAAACTTTTTATTTTCTTCTTCAAATTCTTTTTTCATTTTTTTTTTTGTATTAGTTTCATTACTTTCTTCCTGAATGGTCAATGTAGCTTCTTTGTTTGGCTCAGATGAGGGAGGTGTATTTTCAGCCTTTAGGCTTTTTAAATTATCATCTAATTTGATAATATATTTTAAATAATCTTTATTATCTTTAATATATTTGCTATAATAATTATCTTTGTTTTTTTCAATAATATTAATAAATGTATCTATATCTCTTATATATTTTAATCCTCTTTCAAAAAAAGAATGATGGACTGCTAAATTTGAAACTGGATCTTTTTTTAAAATAGTATATTCTATAAATTTATTCAAAAAATCAAAATTTTGGTTAATTGGATTAAATTTGAAATGAGAATTATAAATAAGCAAAATTTCGAATAACTTTTCTGATTTATCTTTAAATAAATCATTAATAAATTTACAAAAATTCTCATAATCATAAAAATGTAAATAGCAAAGTAAAATTCCACAAAATTCTATTTTATCATAATTATAATTATTAGTTTCAGATATAATAGTATTAAATATTGATTTATGTTTTTCTAAAAATGGCTCTCTATCTAAAATTTTTTCAATATCTTTTTGATTTACATTCATTTCTTTAAATTTTGCCAATAACAATTTACATAAATCTTTATTTTTATAAATTTCTACAAATAATTCAATCAAAAAAGAGAAACCTTTTTTTATTGTAAATAATTCTATAGTATCCTTGAATAGTAAATTTTTTTTATTTTCTTCATTATTGTTGTTTAAAGCATTCATAAAACAATGCATTTTTTCAAAATAAGGTATGATATTTTGATTAACCTTTCTTAGAACTCGTATCATTCTTTTAGTTTTTTCTAATATAACATCATGAACGAATGAGGCTCCTTTACTATCAAATGAAATAATGTATCTGTCATCATCTAACTCAAATTCGAAATAATAGTTATTGGCTTTTTTCCCTTTGAGGCTGACTTATCTATCATAAAAATTTTTTGATAATAATATACTTTATTATCATATGATTCTTCCATATGAATACACTTAGGAACATGATTTCTATCTTCAGGAACCACGAAATAAATATCATCAGGCTTTTCTTGTTTTGGACGGGGATAAGAAATAAAGAAGTATAGTGATTTTGTGTCTTCATTATGCTCAATTACTTCTAATTTTGCCATTCTAAATAAAAAAATGCCGAATATTTTTTTATACAATTTCTTTTTTTACTATTTTTTTTAACTATTTTTTTTATAAAAAATATTTGTTTACCAAACAAAACATATTTTTTTGAGTTATTTAAATTAAAAAGATTATCATTTGTTTGATTAGCTTTGCCAGTATTTAATGATAATAAGTGTGATTCATTTAAATAATCAATAATTCTTTTATTTTTTGATGTATTATCTTCTTTCTAATTAATGGTTAATATTATTTGGTTATCCACATTTCATGCTTTTATCTTTTTTTTTAGTCTTCAATATAAACTAATTCTTGTTAAAATCTGAGAATTATTATTAATAGTTGATTATACCTTCTGATGAGTGATTTTTATTAGTATATTTCTATTATTATATTCAGCTTTTTGATTTGTATTTACTTGACTATCTTTTTTTGCTAAATTTTTATTTAATTATTTTTTGAAAAATTATATCCACTCTTAGAATGATAAAGAATGCTTCTTTATAATTCATTAATATATTTTTTATTTTTTTAATTATAATCCTACTTCTTTTATTGATGATACAATTAGCATTTGATATATTATTTATTTGTTTATAAAATTTATTAATTATTCTATTCAGTCCATTCCTCATTTCATATATTCTTCCTGTTATATTCTTTTCCTTAAATTCAAATAAGAATATAATAAAAATAAATGATTCATAATTAAAGAAAATGACTTCATTAATTACAAGAAGAATTCTAAATTTAATATGTTATTCAGAAAAAAATTTATAATAATTACTTTAATTAATAAACATTTTTTTAAATTTTTCGAAGATAAGTCATATAGAGGTATTTTAGCATGAAAAAAAACAAAAAGTAGAAAAAGCAAAACAAATAAATTTTATCAAAGGTTTTTTAAATAAAAATGCAAAGAAACCATAATCAAGGAATGATTGGAGAAAAATAAACAAAAATAAATAGTAAATGGAATTTTATTCTACGCAGTCAATATTGGAATTTCCCAAGGAAAAATAGTAAAAATATTAATGAAAAAAATTTAAATCATAAAGAAAACAATGGCCAATATAAAGAAGAAATCTAAAATTGAGCAGAAAACCAAGACAAAAGAAATAGTTAAGAAAAATAGAATAAAAAAATCATAAAAAATTATTATTTATTAATAAAAAATAATAATAATTAATCATTAAAAATATTTAAATGAATTATTTAAATTGATTATTATATTTGTAAACAATTTGTTTGATTCATCTGATTAACCAATATATAAAATATATTTTGAATTCATTAATTCCTTATTTTTAATAAATATAATCAACAACAAATTCAAGTAAATTTGTTTAGTTAAAATTTAATTAAA
>JAJMZR010014158.1:0-16861 GCA_023807225.1 Epidinium caudatum
AATCCCCAATCCCCAATCCCCAATTTTATAAGTTTTTATTAATAATTTTAGGAAAGAGGAAATAAACTAAATAAAATTAATTATTTTTTTTAATATAAAAATGAAAGATGACAAATTATCAAGTGATATAAATAATAAAACTAAAAATGATATCAAGAGAGATATAGATACCATAGAATATAATTCAGAAGATACAGAAATAAATATTTTTCAAAAATATAGAATATCCTCTGATAGCATAGATAATAATAAAGAGTCTATACCTGAAAATAATGACATTTCTTTAAATCAATCAATAACTAATAATTCAGTTTTTAATCAATTAAGGGAATTTGGATATGATTCAATTTTTGCAAAAAGAATAATTCAATATTGTCATCCTCAAAATATACAAGAAGCAATAGATTATTTATCTTCAGATAATAAAATAATTCAACATCATTTTATTCAAAGTAGGGATAAAAATGATAAACTATGTTATATATGTGGAAAACAAAAAGAAATACATTTAGGATTTATTCCTGAAGATATAAATTCAAATTCAGTCTCTATAATTACTAAAAATAATAATAGTCATAATGCTAATATAAATGATGATATACTAAATCTTAATTATAAAAGAAATATTTTAGTTAAAAAAAATAATATTTGTCCAATTTGCTCTGATAATTTTATTTCACTTAATGAGAATACGGTGAAAAAATGTGGACATTCATATTGCAATAGTTGTTGGTATGATTTTTTATCTATAAAAATAAAAGAAAATAAATTAACAGCAATTAAATGCCTGGATTATGAGTGTCAAGAAAAAATATCCGATGAATTTATTATAAAATTATTAAATAATAATAATGAATTAATAAAAAAATATAAAAGATTTAAATTTGAATTAGAAATATTAAATGATCCTAATAAAAAATTATGTCCTTTTCGGGATTGTGATTCATATTTAGAATTAAAAGATATAATGAATAAGGACGTCACTTGTTTAAATAATCATTCATTTTGTTTTTTATGCTTGCAAAAGCCACATGGTAAATTACCTTGTAATGGAAATTTAGATAAAAGTATAACTGAATATGCCAAAAAAAATTTTGTAAAAAAATGTCCTAAATGTGGTATAATTACTGAAAAAAACTCAGGATGTAATCATATTATATGTTCTAAATGTAATTATGAGTGGTGTTGGTTATGCAATCAAAGATTAAGATTAGGACATTATAATGAAGGAAAATGTAAAGGATATCAATTTTTTAAACCCAAAGATGAGTATGATATTAAACTTGCTTTTGAAGGAAAAATACAATTAAATGAAAGTCAAATACAATATAATGAAGATAATAATATAGATGAAAGAATTAGAGTATTTTATCAGGAAGCTTGTATGGAGATATTTTGTGTATTATTTCTATATATATTGCTTGGTCATCCATTGTATTCGTTAGCAAATATTCCCAATAGATTTCAGGACAATTTTACATTTTTGTTTATTTTGATTTCTTATTTTATCTTACAAATTATAAATTTTTTTTTTATCATTTACTATAATATAATTATGCTAATACCTTATTTAATAGCTTATAAATTTTCTGCATTTATTTATCATTGTTATCAGGACCCTAATAATAGTAGACTTCCAATATTATTTTATAATTCACTTTTATTTATTTTATATATTTTTTATGGGGGAATTTTGAATATTTTATATATAAAATATTCTATAAGAGGTAATGTAGATAGAAGTGGAATATCTATTTTAATTAGCAATACATTACATATTTTATTTACACTTGTTTACGTTATAATTTATTTTCCATTACAACTTTTTGTAAATATCATTATTATTATAATTTTGATAATAATGGAAGGTTCCAATTTTATGGATGTTATAAATGCTAAATTTGAAAATTCTTTTGGAGCTCCTTTTTTTTAATATACAAGTTTAAATATTCAAATTATTATAAGTCTTTGTTCTTATCTCAAGATAATTTTCTGCTTGAAATTTTTTGGGAAAAGGTCAATTTAAGACATATTAATAATAATATTAATTTATTTTATTTTATTTTATTTATTTTATTAATAAAAAATAATAAAAATAAAAGTTATATAAATGAAACTTATTTTTTAAATTTTTCTTTTTATGGTTAAACAGTATTTTAATTTATTTATTTTTTGCAAAATCATCATAATCTTCAACAGTTACTTTTATATCATGTTCAAAAATATAATTTTGGCCATTTAAATCACTATTAAACATTTTAAATTCAAAAAATCCAAATGGTTCTTCTTTATAATATTTATTAGACAATACATCATTTTTATTTCCATATATATATATTCTCACACTTTGATTTTCAAATTCTTCTTTATTATTTTCTTCTTTTTCTTTATTTTCTTCTCCTTTTTTATCAATTTTATCATCATCTTTTTTTTCTTCTTTATATTCCTCTCTATTTTCATCTTTATTTTCTTCATTTTTTTCTTGTTGTTGCTCTTCTTTATTTTCTTCTTTATTTTCCTCTTTTTTTTCTTCCTTATTATCTTTATTTTTCTTTTCTTCTTCTTTTTCATCTTCTTTCTTCTCTTCATTATTTTTACTTTCCGTTTTACTTTCATTTCCACTTTTCTCTTCTTCACTTTTTTTACTTTCACTTTCTTCCTCTTCTTCTTGTTCCCCCTCATTTTCTTCATCATTTTCATTGCTTTCAAAGTCTTCATTTCCATTATGCTGGACAGTATATGTGATTCCTACCAAATTTAATTTTTGTTTTATATTATTTTGTAGATTGCTAAATAAAAGATGTTTATTAGTAGGATCAATTGTAGCATTATTTAAAACAAGTCCATCTACCCATATTATTTCATTATGATAAACAGTGTTATAATAAGTTAAGTCTCTCTCATTGGAAATTAGATCTTCATATGTTGGGTATTTAGTTGAAATGAATTTTAAGGTCATCATTTCAGGGGTAGTTTTTGCATAATCATTTTCGCCATAATACTTCCTACAGAAAAGCATCTTTATAGAATACATAAATAAATTAATATTATTAAATAATGGTAAATGATAATATTTCATACTTCCATTTGAGAGCCATTTTTTGAATATCGATATACGATTTTGTAAGACTTCTTTATAGATATTAAATTTTATATTTTTATTAAAAAATTTTGTGTTATAGAATATATTTAACTCTTTGGGGACTTTACCTTTATTTAATATTTTGAATACATTCAAATGGTAACCGTCATATGAATTCTTTCCTTCAAGCATACCTATTAATAATCCAAGTTCTCTGTGCATATTTTCTAATCCTTTATTAAAAGATATTACTTCATATAATAAACTTTCATCAATAGGATTAAAATATAGACCATATTTATTCTTTTTGAATAAAGAAGAATTAATTACATTTTCTTTATTTTCTAAAGTGATGGCATCTTCTTCATGTATATATTGTATATTAGTGGGTATTATTTCTCTAAATTTCATCAACATTAAATAAATTTTTGAGTAATCTATCTCTTTTATATATTTATTAACATTTTCAATTTCATGATTATAGTCAATAACACTTATCACATTATTAAATATATTATCTGTATATTTTTCTTGTTTTTCCTTTTGCTCTACGACTGATTGATTAGGAACTAAACTTTCAAATTCATCAGAAAAGAAATGGTCGAATGTTTTATATATATCTTCATATGTTAAATCGTCATGATTTTTTTTTATATTTATTTTAATATTTCCAATATCTATATAAAATTCCGGAGAATTAAATACTTTAAAATTAAAAACATCAGAGACTAATTTATTTATTTTACACTCATCATTTTTATCAATCTGTTTTGTATAAATAAATATAGTATTTATCACTAATATCAAAGTCATATAATTAAATCCTGTAGAATTTTCTACATTTACAAAATCATTTTTATATTTATCTTCAGTTAAATTTTCTCCTTCTATATATGTAACAAGAAATTTGCATAAAGCATAAAAGTCTTTTCTACTATAAGTGAAGGGATTTTTTAATTCTGTTGCCTGTAAAACTCCAAAAATGATAATATAAGAATAAATTACTTTTCTTAAAAATAGCCTTAAATAAAGCATAGGAGTATTTATTAAAAATGTATATACTTGCATTGGTATTTTACTCACCAAGTTTAGTATCTGAGCCTTTACAGATATAAATTTAATTTTATTATTTTTATTGCAATCATCTTCACAAATTAAATTATCATTAATTATTCGGCATTTCTCATATAAATTTTTATTTTTCATAGCTTCGTCTATACTGCAAATTAATATAAATTTAAAATTAGGCGAAAAATCGTCTGGTCTCATCTGTAAAATATCATTTATTAATTCACTGAACAAAAATCCTAATAAATGGGCATTCTTAATAATGACTACACCACCCATTCTCATATTATTTCTAATATAATCATAATCTTGTTGAGTTAAGTCAGTATTGTTATCTAATATTATTTCTTTATATTTAATCTCTGTTATTACTGGAGCTCCTTGTTGCTCTTGAGGTTGTTTTTGCTGTAGAAGACTTATTGATATATTATTTTGTGAAGCATTATTTTGCTCTATTTTGCTATTATTATTATCTACACTTCCTTTATTTATTGATCTATCAACTGCTATTATAGATTTATCTAATTTACTTTCTCCTATACTTGTATTATTTAAATTTTTCTCATTATTTGAACTAAACATTTTCAAATAGCAATATTCATATAATATTTTATCATATATATTCATATTAGTAGGAGGGGCTATTAATACTAATGCATGATCTTTATATATATTGAAATTTTTAAAAGCCCTTGCTATATCTAAATCATCTATTTTTGATTTTATAACATGACTATAAAATTCTTTATTCATAGTCTTTTCAATATATAATATATCGTCGTTTTGTGGATCAAAAGTTGTGTTCAGAATAGTATTTTTCAAAAATATTTGTATCAAAAATTCTCTTTTTTGAGGTTTTATTAAATAAAAAAATAAAAATTTAATCAAAGGATTAACATTTTTTTCTAATTCTGCATCAGGAAATACTAAATTATTCAAAAAATAATTATTAGTTAAATCACTTAAGCTATCTTCTAAATATTTATTCCAAATTTCTTTATTCTTATCTATATTGTCAAAAATATCTTGTAATAGTTGTCCGGAACTAGAATTAATTTTTTTTAAGATAGACCATTGCCTATTATTGATATTACCCAAAGGAGATTCTTCAATTTCTGATTCATCGAAACATTCCTCAAAATTGGTGTCAAACAAATGACAATTCAAAAAGCATTGTTTAAATGGAACAGGCATCTTATTTTCTAAATTAACACTTATAAAGCCGAAAACTAATAATAAAGATTGCTTTATTTCATTATCAATAAATATCTGATTTAATTTATTATATAAGAATATTAATAACGATCTGGCATCTTTAGCATTGTTATATATATAAAGTTCTTTTAATACAGGATTTATTTTTATTCTATTTATGTTATTTTCATCATCTTCTGTTTTTTCTTTTTTTTCTTTGTTTTCGTTATTTTCATTTCCTTCTTCCATTTCTTCTTCATTTTCCTCTTCTTCTTCTGTGTTGTTTTGCTCAGAAGCATTTAGTTCAGTTAAATTTTTTCTACTCATTTTAGTCCTGTATCTACTTCTTTTCAGGGAATTATCTTCATCGTCATCTTCGTTTTCTAAATTTCTTTGGTATTCATTTAGATATATTAATTCATCTTTTATTTTTATCTTTTCGTTTATAAACTCTGTTAAATATTTGGACATACTTGAACTCTGAATTAAATATGCAGTATGGAAAAAACAAAATTTATATAACCATTTTATTATTTTCGCTGAATCTATACAGAATTTCATATAATTATCATTTAGACCTGTTTTTTGTTTTCTTATTTTATTATCCAAAATTTCAATTATTTTTTCGCAGTTTGAATGAACTACACATTCTGTTTTATATTTTTCATTTAAGGCTTCGGTATTTACTAATTTATCTATGTTTCCACTTAAATCAAATTGTAAAATAGTATTAACTATTTTTTTCTCAGTATCTATTTTTATCAATGATTGTTTTATTCTTTCATTTCTAAACTTTTTATAACCAGTAAATGCCAATTCATTCCTTGTTTTCGAAATGTCCATAAATATTCTTTCTTTGATGTCATCTTTTGATAAATTAAAATTGATAAAAATCATAGAAAACCATATATTATTGTCTATATTCATCATTTTATTTCCATATATATTTTTAAATAAATATAATTTGAAATTATCATGTATTTCATATTTATGCTCATCGACAAAGACATATTTTTTTGCATTATTAGTACTAAATCGCTGATTTATAAATTGACTAAATTGATAATATATTTTATTGACATCAATGATATTGTCAATAATTAAATTACTTCCTAGTCTTAAAGAATTTTCAAGTTTTTCTTTATATTCATTTGTTTGTTCTGAATTGTTATTATAACTTAACATTTGGAAATTTTGCATTCTGTCAAATTCTAAATATTCTTGAATTATTTCTTTAGCACTTTGAGTATAATCTAAAATAAATGGTACCCGCTCGCTACATATATGCAAAAAAATGAAATTTTCTTTCAAAAATTCATTATATATTCCACTACTTAAAAATAGTTCTTTATCTGCTCCATTCACATCCAAAAAGTTAAACATTAATTCAGGGAATTCTATATCCTTTATATCTGACGAATAATCTTTTAATTCTTTTTCTTCTTCATCAGTATTTTCATCACCTTCTTTTTTATCATGTTCTTTTTGTTTTTCTTGTCCTTCTGATTCTTTCTTCTCTTCCCCTTCTTTTTTTTCTTTTTCTTTTCCCTTTTCTGTTTGATTTTTTTCTTCTAAAGTTGAATTTATGCTTTGTAATATGAAATTTTTTAATTTTTGTCTATAATGATAATTTAATATTGGAGCAAAAGATATATATGATGAAAGATATATCATATAATAATCAAAGTAATTCAATAAATTTAAATTATATTCCATTTTTTGTTGAAATATAGCCTCCTTTTCCTTTGTTAATTTAATAAATGTTGTATAAGCTTTATTCAAACTTTTAATTTTGTCTATTTGTATTTGAGAATTAGCCTTATTTATTTCATAATTTGATATTTGTGATTCTATGCTTATTATCTCATTTTCTAAAGACTTATAATCCCCCAAATATTTATTTAATATATTTTGGTGTCCTTCAATTTGTTTTTCTAATTCTGCAATTTCTTCAACTAACCCAAGATTTTCTTCATAAACTTTATTAAATTTATTTATTCTATTAAAATATTCACATATTGCCCCTGCTAATTTATATGGTTTATTAAATTTATCATTTGTAGCAAATTCAGAATTTCCCACAATCGACTTAATTATTTCTTTATATTGTGGCTTTGCTTTAATGTAATCTATATTTACTAATCTTTTAAAATGTTTAGTTGATATATTTCTTTTTATATAATCCCAATCTTCAAAATTTCCATCATTTAAAATTTCAAATATCTTAGATAAAAGGAATTTTCCAAAATTGAAATTCTCCCAAGTATTTTTACAATCAACTAAATCCTTATCATTTAATTTACTTAAATTATTTGCAGATTTTTTTATTAAGTCTTTATTATGCTTCAAAGCATCTTCTAACTGAGCGACTTTTTTAGTTCTTAATTGCTTAGCTGCAATCATGGGTTTTTCTTCCTCATTTCTTTTGGCTTTTATTTTATTCTTTTCTACATTCTTTTCTGATATTAGTTTACGACTATCTTCTATTAATTTTTCATTATTTTCTTTTTGGGGATTCAAATTTTCGATTTCATTTTCTTTTTCTTTAATAGTAGTTGAACATCTTTTTATATTATTTATAATTTTTTCATAATTTTCTTTATTTTTAACTAAAATATCTTTGAAATTTTTGTAATTTTTTGAAATATATTCGCATAAATTGAAATAATGTCGTTGATTGACGGATATGTCTAAATTAATTTTGTGACCAAAATCCTCATATAAAAGCTTTGCATAATTGTATATATCTATTAAAATTTTTGTTAAGTTATTACTTATCAAACAATCATTTTTATCGAATATAACATTTGATATGCTACATAAATTATCATCATCAAAATCATTAATATATATAATATTACTTTTTCGACTAATTATAGGGTAGTTGATGAATAATTTATTATAAACAAAACTACTAGGATTTATTGTAGTGATAATTTGTAAATTATTTTTTAATCTTTTTTTGATTTCACTTAAAGATAATGTAATGCTTCCATATTCAGTATTAGTAGTGTTTAAAAAAATCCTAAATTTATCTATAATTTGTTCAGGCTCGAATAAATTTGACATAACTTCTAATAAATATAATTTATCTTCTTCATTAACATTATCAAAAAGTTCTTGTTGAAATAATAAAAACATTTTTCTATTATTAAAAGTTACTTCTTGTAAAGTTTTAACTATAGTATCATTTTCAAATGCATTTCTTCCTTTATTTAATAATAAATTAACATTTCCTTCTTTGAGATCATACCTCATAATATACAAAGCTATTTTTACTAATAATTCCTTTCCACTATAATCTTTCCCTATAACAATTAGATGTGGATATTCATTATTTAATATGCCTAAAATTCGTATTAAGTAATCGAGCATAATATTATTATAATCATTAATTATATAGTATATATCTTCGCTACCTTTGGCACCTCCATTATAGTAGTAATCAGAATAATAATTTTTAATTTTGTTCACAACGAAATCTTTTATCATTTTTTTCTCACTAATGTATACATATTCTAGTTCCTTAGGATTTATATATTTATTCTCTTTATTTTCTTCATATACATCTATAAAGTTTTTGAAATATATATAATTATTATCTTTACCAATATTATTAAATATTTTTATATCTAATTTATCTTGTTTAAATGACAAATTGTATGCTTCGACAAAACATTTTTTGAATTTGTCTATGTGTGAACTTTTATTAATTTTATTGGTATATAAAGTGTATGTTTCATATAAAAATATTTTTTTTAAGTATTCAGGGTATTCATTCGATCCCCTGAATAAAAACATATTAAATCTTTGTATAATTTTAGATATATCTCTCATTGTGAAGCAATAATGCAAGTTGTCATATGTAGGTTTAATTTGTTGCAATAACAATCCATTTAATTTGAATAGGACAGTAATATATTGATTAGCAGTTATATTTGATGTGTTTGGAATATAATTTCTAAAATGGAATTCCAAAGTTGGCTTGAAAATACTTGAATAATTGGTTAAAGGAAGATTTAAGCTTATTATAGAAAAGGAGTTAACGAATCTAATAAAATCACTTACTTTATTTCTATATTCATAAGGTGAATCATATTCCTTTATATCCTTTGGATTATTCATTAAAGAAAATGCTGTATTATAAATATTGCTTGATACTACCATATTAAAATCTTTGTAGAATTTCATTATATTATACTTAAAGTCATATGTTGTTTTTGTATTTAATACTAATCTCAAATACTCATTTAGTTGATTACTGCATTCATTCACATGTAAATCATCAATAAAAACTATTGATTTTCTTAAGTATTTATCTCCTAATACTTTTCTTGAAATTTTGTCTAAATGCAAATTAATACTTTTTTCAACATCTTTTGAGCTTATTTTATGTGTAATATTTATTTTTGTTTTCTTTACTTCGTTTAAATCCTTTTCTAATTCTTCCAAACAATGTTCAATAAGACTTGTTTTTCCACTGCATGGTTTACCCATGATAAACAAAGGTATTTGTTCTACTATTAATCTATTAATGATATATTGGTAGCTTATATTTTCAATGGTATTCACAAAAATATGATCATAATAAAACACAGTATTTTTAGGATATGTAGGCAAACGATATTTATTGTCTTGCAAGAGTTGAGACCACAAGCAAAAAGTATAATTATTTTCTTCTAAATAATAATCAAAAATAGGCCCTTTTAAATCATCTGATTTAAATAAATCTCCTACTGTTTTTTCTATTTTATTTCTAATTAAAAAGTTAGTTAATAAATTCATAGTCCAAGAACTACAGAATACAAAAATACTTAGTGTTTGACGTTTTATAACATCTATTCTAGGAATATAATCTAAATTTCTTCGGCCTATTTTTATATCCGTGAAATCATAATCAGGTAAAAAGGCATCAAATATATTTATTAAATTTTTAATTATAAAATTTGAACTAATTGAATGAGATATACATTTCAACTTATTGCTTTCTACAAAGTCTATTATGCCGGCACCATAATTTTCAAATAGTCCTTTTATATAATTTTTTAATTCTTCGTTTTTAGAAGTTTTAAAATTTTTTTCTACATATACATAACAAATATTTAGCCAATCAAAACTTTCATATTCAAATGCTATTATTTTTTGCATAACTAAAAATGAAGGACTAATATTAGATATATCACATGTTTCATAAATGAATTTCTTAGTAGATAAATCTATATAATCTACATCTGTTAATGTTAAATAATTATTTGGATCAAATATATTTATTAGATAATTGTACCAAAGTGGAGATATTGAGCCATCGAATACAATTGTTTTATATTGATTTTTCTGAGATTCAATTTTAAATTCATCATTAATTTGTTCCCTCAAATCATTTTTTTTATTTGCAAATTTATCCTTATTTTGATTTCCTAGAGAATTGCGAGTGTTATTTAATTGTTCTATATTTTCCTCGTTCACTTCAATTTCATCCTTTTTTTCTTCATTTTTATTCTCCTCATATAGTTCGTTCATTTCACCAATATTATTTCC
The DNA here is from genome assembly GCA_023807225.1 of Epidinium caudatum. Taxonomy (NCBI): domain Eukaryota; phylum Ciliophora; class Litostomatea; order Entodiniomorphida; family Ophryoscolecidae; genus Epidinium; species Epidinium caudatum. The sequence continues at coordinate 10,883 of JAJMZR010014158.1, forward strand.
ATTATTTTGTTCTTCATTATTTTCATTTTGAATGTTCCTTTCAATTGATGAATCCACTATATTATTATTATCATTATTATTTACTACACTTTCTCTTAATTTATCCTTTCCTTGCTCGTTTGTATTTTTCTCTTCCTCAAATTCAAATTTGGCGAGCAACTCCCCCCTACTGCATAATATTTTTTTATACTGATACTGCAACTCCTCGATTCCTTGCTTGTTATCTAAAAAACGTACTAGATTTTTAAAAAATATGTTATTAACTTGATGTCCGACCTTTATATTATTGTTAATGAATATTTCTTTATAATCTTTTGAGTTCTGGAAAATTTTAATGTAATTAAATATGGGATATTTCTCATTATTTAATTCGTTCAATTTAGTTGATATTTCTTTTAATGAAACTATGGCATTAGATTTCCCACTTAATGAAGCTCCTAATAAAATGAAGGATTGTGATTCTTTTAATGAGTTGTATAAAGTTTGAATTTTATCTTTATATAAATTATTTCCAAAAGAAAATTTCGATAAAACATCAATGAATACTTGGTCTTCCTCATTTACTTTTTCTGATATAATATCTTGTTTTTCATTTGCCTTTATAATATTTTTTTGGTTATGGTTCTTATCAGGCTTCAAATTTTTTAATTCTCTGGCTATTTTTTCTTTTTCTTCATAATCGAACAATATTATTTTCAATAAAGTATCTATGTCTTCTTTGTATTCTTTATTTACTTGTATAAAAGGAAATATTATTTCTGATAAAAAGTCTTTAACAATATCATATATAGTTTTTCTGTTAATTTCATTCCTTTTTAATATGAATGCATTTTTAATATTGTCTATAAACAAAGGAATTATTTGTTCTTTTAAGCTATTTTTATTAATCAAATGACTTTTCCATTCTAAACTTTGGAGAATAAATAAAATTTTTTGTGATATTTCATCATTTTTACTTATTGCATAAGTTTCTATTACTAATTTTAAATAATAATCTATATCGATAATATTTATTCCAATAGTTCTGAAATTGTTTTTTAAAGCATATGGAATCGACATATCCTTATTAAAATTAACATTATCTATATTATAAGTCAAAAATATATTAAATTTTTTATTATTAATAATATATTTTTCTCCATCCATATCAACAAAATTACCTTCTTCTTGCTTACAATGTAATAATCTCATTACTTCACTTATTCTATTGACAATAGTTTTCAAAAAATCGAATTCCATTATTTCAATATTGTTTATGCATATTAACTGTCCACTATTCATATTTCCATACAACAAATTATTTAATCCTCCAACACTAAATTGGGAATTGGCAGTAAAATAATATATATTTCTTCCAAGTATATTTGAAACTATTGAAAGTGTTTCTTTTTTGAAATAACTTTGTTTATTGTATAGTATAAAACTTTTATGTATTGAAAAGGAATTCAGTATAGACAAAAACGTTTTTTCCGTTTGTGGCATAACGAAAAAGTCATTAAATAAACCGACATATTCATTCCCATAATCAAAATTATATTGAAATAATTTAATTGTAACTGAGTCAACTTCGATTTTCACTTGCAAAACTTTAGTAAATGCATAATCGGTATTTTTGCTTACATCATCTCTTAGTAAATTCTCAATGTTTTTTATCATGTAGTCAATAATAGTTATGATAGTTATAATAAATCTTATTTTAATAGGAGGATTATCGTTGTTGTTCAACATTTTAATATATTTAGTTTTCCATTCGTCTTTCAATTCGTTATAAAAATCGAATAGTTTATCGAAAGCTTCACTTTCCTTTTCGAGTGTTTTTTCCAAAAAGTAATATATAATATGATAGAAACATACAAATATTACTTGATATAAAATATCTTTGTTATTAAACAAATCTAGAATTAATTCCTTTGGCTTAATAGTGGATTTAGGCTTGAAGGCCATATCAAAAGTTTTCTTAAAAGATTTCAAAAATTCTTTAATCTTTTTATTAATACCAATTTGTATAGACTCAATTCCATCTTTAAAAGTTCGAGAAGTCTTTGTATATTTAACAGTTAACTTCTCATCATAATATTTAGTTGTCATGAGTATATTTTCATCATTGTCTTTTCCGGGGTTTATATCCTTTATAAAAGGAAAAACTTTTTTAAGTAATATTTCCCTTATTTCATATGAGTCTTTAAGCTCTATTAGAGCAATTAAATCCTCGTCATTTAACAAATAGTATTCTTGGCATTCTTTTCTTCGTCTTAATAAGTATAAATGAATAGCTTTATAATTTAATTCATAACTGTTTATTAAAGTTTTTAAATTACTGATGCATCTTTCATGAGCATAGTCTATATATTTACCCAAGACCATTGAATCCTTTAATAATTTGACTAATGACTTAGTAAGTGATTCGCTAATTAATTTTTTGTATTCACTAGGGAATTCTTTACTAAATTCAGTATTATATAAGAGTGTGTCTATTTTTAGCATATATATTTGGTAATCTAAGAAAACCTCTAAAAAATACTGATATTTATATATATTTGTAATTAATTTGCTCATTTCGACTTGTTTTACTGCCACATATGGGTTTAGCATTTCTTTATTTAATACTGATAATAATGATTGAATAAATTCTTGTTCAGTGTCAAAATCTTCAAATTTAATAATATATTTAGATATGCCTTTTTCGTCGACTTTTAACTTAAAAGGAATATGATGCACAGTAAATTTATCTAATGTCTCTTTGTATAATATTTTTATTCTATTTTCTTCATTTGCTCTCCTATTAATTTCATCCAAGGTGGGCAAAACATCAAATATCCCCGGGATGTTTAATATTCTTTCCAAAAGGAAATTAGTATCATTGAAATCAATGTTATTTAAACTAAGAGCAGACTTTAATAAATCTCTTAAATAGTCAACTTTTTGGATATTATTATTTTGAATGATGGTTAAAATATGGGAAACTTTTTCATATATTAATACTTTTTCTAAAAACTCTTTTGCTACTTGGGAATTATCGAGATCTTTAGTAGACACTATGCATAAATGTTTCCAAGTCTTTATTCTTTCTATCATGTTATCAGTTTTAATCTCCATGATTTGCATTTTTTCCCACTGTATTGTTAATTGCTGATATTCATGCAAATTTTTCCATATATTCTTTTTAAGGTCATATTCGTATGATACCAAATCTAAATTTTCAAAATTTGATTTATCATTCTGTTCCATTTCTATATCTATTTCTTGTTGTTGGAAAATTTTCTTATTTTCAATTGCTCTTGAAATTAGTAAAGATTTATCTTCTAAAAATAGCAAGGGACCCAAAGTATCTTCGTTATATCTATTTATTTGTTCTTCATTTAGTTCATCATGTATTTTATTAAGCATTTCATCATATTTTTTTATTTTTACCATTAATTCGACTCTATATTGTTTTATGTTTTGCTCTATGAAATATATCATTGAGTCCAAAAATCTTTCATATTTAGTTCTTAATTGAGATAAATAATCATATTTCCTTTTTTCAAAATCTTCTAATTTTATTTCTTTATTATTATTAATTATAAGATTTAAATCCGCAATTTCATCCATTTCTCGATCTATACGTACTCTTTTGGATGTGCAATCATCTACGGCTTTTTTTAGTTTAATAAATGCTTCAACATCCCCAGGTTCAACTAAGATATTTATATTGGTATAATTATTTTCAATTTCTTCTGTTAATTCTTTTACTTTACGAACCATTATTTTTGGAATAATTGTATGTATTCTATTCAAGCAATTGGTAGGAGTACCTATTATTTGGTTGAGAAATTCTTCTAATTGGAATTCAAATAAACCTATATTAATTTTTTTTCTTATTTTTTTTACTCTATCATCTTCTGATTTAAAATTAACAATATATTCATTTAATTGCTCATGGTCAGCTTGTTCTTCTACAGCATTAAAATTTATTTTTGAAAATTTATTATAATTGGCCAAAGCAGGGGTTAACTCCCTAGCTTTATCATCCAAAGAATTTCTGCATTTATCAAAAGAACTCTTTATTGAATTATTTAAATCGCAATAATTATCATCTTCTTTTATTCTTCCATTAAGAGAACAGTTTTGGTCAACTGAAACATCAAAAACTTCCTCAAAGCATACCATATACTGAGGAAACTCTTGTGGGTCGATAAAATTTTTAACTTTTATAACTGCAGAAATGTTTCCTTGGATAAAATGCTCAAAAATTGAGTCACTGATGAGCTCCATTGAGGGGGCATATGATATTTTATCTTTTAAATTAAGAACTATGACTGTTATCAATGGACTATCTACCCAATTATTTAAATATGAATCATATAAACGCTTAAATCTTTTATCGAGTATTTTCAATGAGTTCATGATTAAATCAAATTTAGTGTCATTGAATAGGAAGTCAATTAAACGTATAAATTTTAATAACTTTTTAAAATGTCGCTTTCGGGTGGCATCTTGGGCATATGGTATAGCATCTTTTAAGAACGATTTTAAATTTGATTTTTCGTCTTTTTCTTTTTGTATTGATAATCTTCTATTTTTCTTCTCTGAATTTTCTTCATTTTCTTTGCTGTCATTTTCTTTTTCCTCCTTTTCTTCTTTTGGGAACATTAATTTTCCTTTGCTTTTTTCTTTTTCTTCTTCTTCTTCATATGGGTCTTCTAATGTTATATTTTTTATTATTTTAAATTGCTTATATGACTGAGTGCATGCATTTGATAGCAATTTTTTTATTTTAACTCTATATTGGTCTAATTTTCTTTCGTTCAATTTCAAACCATCTAAATAAATTTGGGTGAATTTGTTCAGAAAAACAGGCGAAGAAATATTTAATTTAAATAAGTCATAAGTAGTCATGTCTTTAAATAGTCTTCTTATTTCTAAAATACCATTTAGCAAATTTTTATCTACATAAAATGATTTTTTCCTTAATTTTTCAGTATAATACACTCTTTTCTTCTTTCTATAGTATCTCTTCCATAAGCCAAACAATCCTGCATTTTTGAAATTTTTAAATAATGGTATATTTAGCAGTTTTTTATATTTAATATAATTATTTGTCCATTCTCCTATGCTATATAAATGTGGAACACCTTTTTGATAATGAATAATTGTGTTTTTTGATATAGTTATATATTCGACATTTTTGCTTATTATATTATTATTGTTTTTATTCATACTTGATATTTTGGCAAAATCAAATTTCAGTTTTTTATTGATATCTTGGTATGAGCATAGTGAAAAGTCAACTGGTCCTCCTACTCTTTTGGCATACAAAAAGTCATTATCTTTTAAAAATAAATGTTGTTTGAATGTCGAAAAATCAATAATATCAGGCTTATTTTGTAATAATTTCATATTTTTGAATTTTCTCAATTTTATTTTTGGTATTTTTGCTATTGCTTGAACAGTGCTAACATTACTATCTTGTAACTGTGGGAGTGAAATTAATGAATCTTTTTTATCTTCATTTCTATCACCAATTCTCTCGTACATCATTGTGCTGTTGCTTCTTCTCATTTGCCTACTGTTTATAGGCCTATTTGTTATATTTATTTTATTGTACATACCATTTGTTGTTAATGCTTCATCATTTATATCATTTTTATGTGACATATTTGATAATTTTATTTTATCTAATAAACTCATTTGTTCATTTTGTTTATCAGATAGTTTTTTTATATCTAATTTTTCTAATTTCATTAATTTTTTTCTATCAATTAATGAAGGAAGATTGATAAATTCTCCTATATCTTTAGGTATATTATTTTTTGTGTTCCAATTTTGAATGATAACAGTTCCATTTAAGCCTTTAAATAAATCAGGGACTGATTTACAACTTGACATAGATGGTTTATCTAAAATTGCTCTATTTATTTCCTTTTATCTCTGGGAGTCTCATTATCTACGTTACTGTTTACATTAATTTCTCCTGATTTCATCAAAGTATTTAATCCT